>NC_051165.1:256664260-256737732 GCF_013339725.1 Rhipicephalus microplus
CTATCTTTTTGCAATGATTTATATAGACCCATTTCATGTTTGTAAACACAGGTAGGCCGATGTCGACATTATGGGTAAAATTATAGCGACGTCCGCACGTAACTTCCGCCATAAGCGCTGAGGGCTGCGATGTGCGCCAACAAACAAAACTAAGTTGTGAGACGCCACTCACATCCAACCGCGACGCAGTTCATCAGCACCTGTTTTTTTTTTTTTCATTGCTTGAATGAGAACACCACATGCACCATTAAAAATCCAGCAGAAACTGCGGTAGGCAGAGCTTCTTTTGCCTACCAAAACAGTGCCACCACAATTTCGTGACGTAAGTCCAGTGAAATTCGTCTATATATCAACGCTCTTACATTTTTTTAGTTTTTTTTTCAAATATAATGGCGCGCGGAACGTCCCCGGCACGTTTCCTCCAGCACCTGGCATTCGGCGCATTCTTTGACCAGCTTTACAGTTTTGAAGCTGAAAAAGTCGGAGAGCTTTATTCTCTGTCGCTTTGAGGAAAAAATCATGGTATAAAGAAATAAATCCAATAGCAATCCTTATTTTGATGCAATGCCACGATCACGTTTATCGTTACATTTATCCAATCAAATAGCGGTAACCTTCCGACGTCATTTTTACTCGCAGTAGTTCTGGCGAGCGCCACTACTAGTTATGCAGTCGGCACCGGTGTTTTCAAGCGTTGGAGGGCTCCTTTATCTGTTGTGTGTAGATACATACCATCGCGCTCAACACTATTTGCAACACGAGACTAAGTGGCTTCATGATCTCAAGGATTGCACATTGCTGAAAGTCGCCCTCATTTTCGCAACTAAATATTTTCTTATGCCGATTCATCATCAAGTGACAGGACATCGCCTAGTTGAGGAAATTAAGGCCGGAGGAAGCTATGCCATCTTTGAGCTCGTGAACCTATAGTTGCTCCCGTGTTTCAAGCCATGCTGAGCGCGTCTGTACAATGCCGTTCAAAGCGAGTTGCAACACGATGACCGTTGCTAGAAGAGCCGAAGCTGTAACACTTATATCTAAACGTGAAATTGGTTTCGCAGATACCAGTATTCAAAGCAGTGCTAACGTCACTGATCATTTTTCTCTGTCGGAGCCGCCATGCAATGTTGGCGCCGCTTTAACCACCGGCACCATGTTGCAACTCCTTGACAGACATTCCCAGACAGGTCGCAATTGAAATGGATGAAAATTAATCGGGCAAAGCGTGTTTGCTGCTTACCCCGGCGTAGTATAACTGTCACGTGCCTTTTTTGGTTGATAGTAGCATTCACAAATGCTCACTTTTTGTTCACTAGGAAGACCAACATTTTGTCCGAGGAAGGACAATGGTACGCACACCTTTGTTGACAATATTCTTTCTCTATGTGCTATATCAACAGTACGATACACGCGTGAAAGTTTCTGGAAGTAGAATATGTGGATCCTCATCACTGTCGGCCTCCGTCAATATTGGTCCAAAGCATTCATTCTTCTTATCTTTCCTCTTTTTAGCAATGGTAATATATGATTACTGTAACCGAGATCAGAGGCTCCTTTGGCATGTTTTCCTACACGTTCATTGAATTGCCCGAGACGTGTCGTCTTGTATTCTCTAATAATCTTACCAGCGCGCCTTAGCCAAGAAGAAAGTGGCTGATCAGCCTCAGCCTTGCACCTCTTTTTCCACTTCTCTTTCTCTTCGGTCACTGAAGCAGCTATCATAAGCATGTCACGAGTTACAGAGTCAGCGAATAGCGATGCGATGACCTAGTGAATTATTCAGTCGGTAAAACAGCGTTTGTGCAGAGAGAGGCATGCTGCATACGCTAATATTTAACGCTAACATAACCGTCCCCCATACCCCCGGGAGGGGAGGATTATGTTATATCATACGCACGGGAGGACCGCGGAACAGACACCTGAATGTACACTACTTTTTTTCTTCGGCAACGACGAGGTGCCTTTAGCATTAAAAGTTACTTAGCGCTCGCAACGTTCGGGAAAGGCGCGTGTACGAGTGAACACAGCTGCAGCGGCTGAAGCATAGCACGCTCAGAGCGTGGCACGAGGGTTTCCTCAAGAGAGCTTTCATTTGGCCCCGCGGAGTCACGCCATCGCGCGCACTTGTGCGGATTCGAAGGAAACCGTGCGCGCGTACAGGTCGATCAGTCTATGGAAACCATACTAGGAACCACGCTGCCTACCCGTGGAATTTCGCTACTTCTTCGTTCGCTTATTCGGGATCCGGCTCGGTGTACTGGACGTGGAAGCGGAAGAACGCCGGCAAAGCTTTTTGCCCGAGCACGCTTCCTTCCTACTTAGCGAGGCGATTCCAAAGGCCAGGTCACGTTGAGCTCCAACGTTTTGTGCAAGCGGCCGATGAAGCATAGTGGGCAGCGTAAGAGTTCCTTGCGCGCACGCATAGAGGCCTTTCATCTCGAAATCCCACAGAAGGGCAACTGGCCTATCTCGGGTGCAGCGCGACAAAGACCCGGATAATACTAACAAATGAAAATAAGTTGTACATGTTGTACATACTCTGCGTACATATTCAAAATGTATTGCATAAAAAAGATGCTGCGTCGCTGACAGTTAATTCCTTTAATTTAATAATACGATCGGTGAAACAAGAATTGTGTTGGTTGCAGATCCAGCAAAACTTAAGCCCACTACAAGTGTGCCGCAGTGGTTCACGCCTTTAGCGAGAGGAGCCGAGCGCGAGCTGTTGCCCCGAGTGCTGTGATTCCTGGGTCCGTTGCTGGTTGATACGACAGACACGAAAGTTGCCGGGCCACCTCCTCGCGAACATATCGTTTGATTTCCAACATGGTTGAGTTGTGGTCTCCACCTATGGTCAATGCCTCGAGAGGTTCGTCGGTAGCCGCTGGCCGCCGTGTCATGACCCGTTGTTTGCGCAACTCCTGGAAGCTCTGGCAAAAAGTGGCGAGTTCAGACACGGTACGTGGGCCCTTGGCCAGCAGCATCTGGAAGGCGTCATCGTCTATCCCCTTCAAGACGTGTTTGATCTTGTCTGCTTCGACCGTAGAATGGTCAAGGCGCCTGCACAAGTCGAGCACATCCTCTATGTAGCTTGTGAAGCCTTCCCCGTGAAGCTGTGCGCGTCCCCGTAGACACTGTTCGGCACGGAGCTTGCGTACCTCGGGGCGACCGAATACATCGGTAATCCGTAGCTTAAAAGCACCCCAAGTGGCGAATTCCGAGTGGTGGTTGTTGAACCAGAGACTCGCTACCTCTTTCAGGTAGAAGGGTACATATTGAAGCTTCGATGGGTCGTCCCACTTGTTGCTTGCGCCTACCTTTTCAAATGTCGATGGCCAATCTTCTACGTCTTGCTCATCGATACCGTCGAAAAAAGGTGGATCGCGCACGCGTAGCACAGTGGGCACGATGACCATCGGAGGCTGAATCGTATCTTGCTGTGTGTTTTCTTCAGCCATTTCTGGGGATGGCTGGTAGTTTCCTGTTGCGGGGTTCTAAGTTGAGTTA
This sequence comes from Rhipicephalus microplus, assembly GCF_013339725.1. NCBI lineage: Eukaryota > Metazoa > Arthropoda > Arachnida > Ixodida > Ixodidae > Rhipicephalus > Rhipicephalus microplus. The sequence continues at coordinate 256,667,768 of NC_051165.1, forward strand.
CTCCGCACCTCCACCACTCTGAAACGGGGTTTATTGGCGTAGGCAGTACTTGAACAGCAGGTCTATTGATGCGGAAAGCGGGCGGCAGCAACAGACCCAGGAATCACAGCACTCGGGGCAACAGCTAGCGCTTAGCTCCTCTCGCTAAAGGCGTGACCCACTGCGGCACATAATCTTCTTCCTCTCTACACAAGTATCAATAGATTCGCAATGCGTACAGTCGTATACGCATCTGTCGAAATTATAAGTTTTGCTAGTCCCACTGTTCGTTGCCAAGAACAACCACTCGTCGTCAGCACTCGATGAAGCCGGCTTCCTGGATGACAAGGCGATGACATCAAGATGACAAGGCGTTGACAAGGCATCACCTTGTCGTCGACTGACTTCGGTTCTTGGTGCATGTCACAACCACACCACAAGAACAAGGACGTGTGTGCCCAAAACATTGACCGTTTTAAACTAGCCTAGAATAACTGCAAGTACCGTTGAGCAGTGCTCACAACGCCGATTATTCGTCTTGCGAATCAGCTATAAGGGCCTACGACGCGTCCGTAACGCAACGCGCGAAACCACGCGAGCTGTTCACGTTGATAATGCGTTTGCTGCTGATACACGTTTAAATATGTCCGAACAATTTGTAATGGCTGAGGCTCCAAGACACTCGCTCTTTCCGCAATTCACATGTTTTGACACCAGGTGTGATTCTAGGCTTCTGGCACGCAATATGGCGTGCGTTAAGGACACTCAGCCCACTTCACGAAGTTCATGCAGTGTTAGTTTTTCCGAGCGATTTCAAGCAATAGCGTCGTTTTGTCGTATAACACCTGCTTATCAAACAGAGTTCAGCAGGATTGGATAATTCTAACTGAAAAGTAAAAATTTTAATATTTATTTCATTTGCGTATTTTCGTATATTGCTGTCATGTTTTCGCACACAGCCAACGACGCCGACGCCGGATTTTCTGCAAAGCGAGCTCTTCAACGTGATCGCGCTAATAGGGAACTGAAGGGAAGGTAACAAGAAGGAAATAAAAGGGAACTGATGGGCGTGAAATAGCTGCGCTGTGGGGAAAGGGGGGGGGGCAACACATGTGACTTTATGGTCTCTGTTGCGTAGAAACGTCAGCCTTGACGCTTCCTTTGGGACAGTGCTATGAGTAGCGGTATATCTAAGTTAAGAACGCAGCGGCGACAAATTACCGCGGCCGACGCAGCAGTACCATTTCCTTTCATTGGTGCGTGTACAAGCGCTTCACATGTTCCTTTGCAGCTTGGCGAGTGAACGTCGCAGCAAAGAGAGAGCAACGAGCCTTGATCGAAAAGCGCGGCGACCGCTGTTCCTCGGGTGACGGCAACTATGTGGTCCGACCAGAGAACATGGAAGAGAATCGGCTACATGGCGTTGCCTGGCTATAGTCTGGCCGCCACCTCTGAGTTATGGTCATGGTGGAGGCCTCCCGTAATATTAGCAACCCACGTGAATCCTTTTTTTTTTCTTTTTTTGCGACGGCATTCGTATAAGTGGACAAAGAGAATGTCGGATGCACGTATAGGTGAGGAACGCTGGGTTCGCCAAGATGTATGAGTGAAATACTAGAAGGGGAGGAAACAAGGGAAAGGGTACTCCAGGAGTGACCGATGGAATGCAGCAGCATGGAAAGCAAAAAGCTACAAAGAAGTCGTGGTGAAACAATTAGGCGGAAACATAAGATTACGCAGAAGAGGGAGAAAGGGCGCAATGAAAGAAAAATGAAAAAAAAGAGCAACCAAAATACGGTAACAGATACCGATGAGAAGTCGGCGCCGAGGAGCTTAATAAACGACGACAACGCGAGCTTCGGCGCAGCTTCCTCCGAATCTGTTCCCTTGCCAGGCGGCGACAAATGCCGGAAGTGGCGCGAGACCAGTGTCAAACATGGCCGGTACTTGGCGCGAAAACTGCGGTGATCACGCGCACTCTCGCTCGTACACTTATTTTGCAGTCTTCCGTGCTCTCCTGCGACCACTCTGCTTGTCGAAACAGCGTTTTCCTCTCTGATTCTCCTAAGCGAAGTTTCTTTATTCTGTCCTCTCTATCGATCTTAGTATAGAAGAACCGGGGTTTCTCTCCCCTCCCCTCGCATCTTCCAGGCGTTCACAAGCGCCGCGTTTAAGCCTAATTTGGCCTTTGAGAGGATCGAAGCACCGGTGAACCGTGATTGCGCTGTTGACACGCCCCTCCTTGGATTCGAAGTTGCGAAAGAAAAAAAAAAGGAAGAAGGAGAGAGGGAGAGACACGCGATGGAAATACGGGCTGTTCTTTGTATATAAGCGGGGAGACAAACAAGGCGTGAGAAATTCTCCCATCGCCGTTCGGGCGCCTTCGAGGAATCAATTGGGAACTTCGCTAAATCGATGGCATTATTCAAATTTCAGCGCCTTTCCTCGGAGAGTCATCAGAGTGCTGACAGGTTCCTTTAGCGAAAGCAGGTCGGAAGCGCTTCGGCACACTTCAAGCCGGTTCCTACGGTGGAAAATGTTTTAAAATTTGTTTCTTGGTATGCTTTTTTGTGTTGTTGTTTTCAGACTCTTCTTTTTTGTTTGCTTCTTTGCTTGCTCATGAATAAATATGAACAATCTTTGTTTTTGCAGACATTGTGAATGAAAGCTTTCCTCAGATATTTAATGAATAAAGAAGAAGGTTTTTTTTACGAATGTTCACTTTCACGTTCGAATTTCACATATTTAGTGTAAAATAACTTGTGGTAAGCGCATTTTGATACAACTGAACAATTTTGCTCCCCTCGTTACGGCATTTCGGGCTTTTCCTGAATGGTGTAGTGTCATTATATCTGAGAATATCTTATAAATAAAAAAACATGATATGCGATGCTGCAGGCTCTTGGCTTACTTTGGTCGCTCCTTTATGGCACGACACGTACTTCTAACTCGGTTTCGGTCCGTAATAGCCGAGGAATCATCATTACTGACGTTCGCGGACTTCGTTAACACAAACACCTTCCAACTTCAGTTCACAAAAATAAAAACCTCACTTGATATACGCTCGCCATTTTTCGCTAATCGAGTGAGAATGGGTAGCCCTTGCGATAAAGTGGTAACTCGTTTGTGAATTTTTACTTTACTAAAATAGATGCATGGAACGTTCCCGCTGCCGAATCGGTTTAAAACAATCATTCTTTCTTTTAACAGATTGTTATTCCCCGTGTAACATTGATGAGATCCTCCAAGCTATCCTGGCGCTTCGCTCTCGCAAGTTGCGAGAGAAACCACTGGACAACATGACCAACGCAGTCCCTACCCAGCCCCTAGATCAAATGTGATTATATTTATTGAAGTTATGAAGTCATTACGAAGGAGGACCGTACGGTTAAGCAGTGCGAGGCTGTCAAAGGTGGCAGCGGCTCTCACGCAATCGTAACGCGGGTCTTTCTTTTTGCGCCCTCTTTTACAGGCGCCTTCCCGTTGGCGCATCTGCTCGACTAGGTTGTTTACTTATAAACTCTCTTCGTATGAACGCTTAACTAAGTGGATTTAATTTACACGGTCCTAATTTATAATATCCTATACAAACGTCATGATAAAGCATCGCTTCATGAAAAAGTATGCAAACCAAAAAAAGTTCACTTCATAACGACCGAGATAAATGCCTCGCTCAGCCATTTTTTTTTTTTTGCGCCTCACGTATCACTTGCAGTGGCAGGCTCTTTGACAGAGCGTTCAAACATTCACTTTGCGACACGACACGCTATATACTCGTCGTGCCTAGAAAATGGGTTCTTGTGACGAATTGCCTTCCGGGTAAATGAGCCGTATGAATAACTAAGTTACTGTGTTTTTGCTCTTAAGCATGTAGTGCCGGTCGTTTCTGACGGTCTATCACCCGAGAATGATTAAATCTGCGACGTATCGAACAATTCATGTCCAAGACACCACCGCTCATGTCGTAGTTTGCACAACGAGCGCTGGCCTACTATATTACGTGGCAGCCTTGCACGTGCCTGCGCATACATTACACGGCGTGTTATGAAACGATATAAAATGTAAGGTAACGGTGGAGGCTGACGTTGCTCGGGTGATTGTTGCTCTGGCATATCGTCTGCCAAAGTCTGTGTTCAGCTTTCGGTTCTCAATATGTCTATAGTATAAGTGTGAAGCAAATCTGGAGGTCATCGGTACGCTAGAAAAATAAAAAGAGACGAAGAAGTTGCTGTTTGGATTATATATACCTAAGTCGACGAGATATGATTTCTCAACCGCACAAACTGCGAACTTGGCGGTTCCTCAGTTTACATTGTTGGGCAAAAATAAAAACCACAATGTTGCATGATTTACATTAGTGTACCTTGAAAGGCTGTTCGACCGAAAAAAAAAAGGCGGGGGGGAGAGGCATACAGGAGGTGCAGACCATGCACGCGCACGGTGAGAATGGTATTTTCACAGTATTGCACTGAACTACGCAGGCCTATATAGCTGAACGTCATCATTTATAACGACAGAGCACTCTTGCAGGGACGTATACAAACACGAAGGAAAATCCTTGTTTGTGTGATGATTCCACGTTTATTTGTATGCACAAGAACGGCACCTGGTATCAAAACCAGCAAGCCAGCCAATAACCGCGAGAGCTGAAAACTAAAAACGAACGTCTGCGCACACTTCTGAAGAAGGACCAATACCCCAACTAAAATAAATGCAATGACACGAGTCGTCGTCCGAGGAGTGCCGACTGAATCACACGAATATCGATTAAGCATTGCAAGTGAAAGCAAATGTACGGATCGTTTTGAGCTCGTGCATATAAGGCGAGCACGCGAAGTGCGCTTAGAAATTATTCACCGCGACAACGCGATTTTGTCGCAGCTGGCGCGCAAGAAAATTATTATGTATGTCGTATACCAAAGAATGGCTGGAAGCATGCAGCGACGTTTCTGGTGCCATGGTTTCTAACGCAAAATGCTTTATGTTGCCACGCTAGAAGCCAGGGTTTTCACGCTAGTAGCCTGCATTGGGAGGGGAGGGGGGGAAGGGCACGTGCAACGCTCCCCTTTCCCCAAGCTGACCCAGCACTTGCACTCCACCCAAGCAACTCCAGTTCTCCCCACTCCCTGCCACGATGCAGCACGGCTTCTAATCCCCGAGACAAAAACCTGCTGACGGAGCAGAGTCGCAAGAGGGTTTAGACATGACTTTTCACACAATTATTTGAACAGAAAACTGGCACTGTGATGTATAAGATATGGTACGCATGAGAATGCTGGGGTGTACCGGCTTTAGATTGGCATCTTTCACAAAGAGTCCAGACACCTCGGAGACGAGTCGTGCTAGAACCCATTGCTTGGGTCAAAGTGGTTAATTTTCACCTAGGCAGCCCGCAGTAAGCTATTTCTTTTTTTTAACATTACACAAAACGAGTTTTATTTGACATTGAAAGCTTCTGCATTGATGAGCAATTTTGCAGAACGTGAAAATTAAAGAGCCATCGTTTCAGTTGGGTGACAGATGAGGTCGGCGTATACTCCGTGGCTGTTCGTCGTCTCTTACTTTCTTTCACCTGTTGGTTATGCCATACAGGTGAGTGGACATTGACTGTAGAATATAATGAGCGTGAATGAAATCCCTTTAAAAAGGCTTTCTTTCAGAGAAGTCTTATTTGTGCAGCCATATTTTTGTCTAAAGTCAAGCCTCACTTAACGCAAGCCAACAAAAGCCCCACGGAACCACATCCCGTCAAAGCCAAGGCGACACAGCGCTCCTTCAGAATTTCACGTAAGACGGTGGCGCCATATTTCCCTCTGGATATTGTTACGAGAAAGTGTATGGGTTTAGCGACGCAGCTGAGGGGCTTCAATCCATGCTTCATTCCGTCCATGCCAGGACTGTGATGCTCTCGGACATTTGGCATGGATGAAGAGGTGTGGCGCGACCTTTACACACTATTATAACCGCAATCGTCCACCGTTTCCCGGAGAGTCAAGGTCATGAAAGCGAAGAAACATGGGAGGAAACGAAGGTCACTGGCGGATATTTATCGCAAAGGAGGCCATTTTGTGCCATAAATCAAACGCAGCCGACGCATTCGTTCTTTTCGTTCCAAGCTGCCGTGGCCCGCTTCGCTCAAGCGTGAGCCGAAAACCGTGCGGCATCGGGTGCGCCTTTGGTCTTTCGTCGGCCGCGGCGCCCTCTGCCACGCACGGGTCGTGCCAGTTTCGGATACCGCGCGTATGTGCGCGTCCAACAGTGGAGCCTGATTCGAGCGCGGCCCTGATGGATTGTGATGAATGGGCCCCCGAGGACAGCTGCTTGCTCCCAAAACCTTATACGCAGAGGCTGCGCCGGATTGTTGCCAGTCGAAAGAATATAGAACGGCGAGACCGAACTATCGCCAAACTCTCGCCGAGGTCATAATAATTATCTAGGACAGAAACAACGTCTTCGTGCCGTCCTTTACTTCTATCTTTTCACTTCTGCAGCTTTCACAATCATAACTGGAGGAAAGGAGGCGTCGATTAGATTAGAAAATTGACTAACACGTTTATGTAGTGGATACTGAAGAACCAACGTTAAATATCGAATCAATTGCTTATTTATTTTCCATAGTCTGATTATAACGTGATTGGTATAGTGCACAAGAGAGTCCCAACATATACTGTGCCGGGTTACTCTATACATGATTATTAGATACAAATTACTAAGCATACAGAAGTAACGATAAATATGCAAGCAGTAGAAGTTGATACAAGATTTACAGAGGAAAATTCGACATAAAAGAAGACATTGATAATGAAAGTTTACAAGTATATAGTACTCTTTTTCTAATGGTATAAATATTGAATTGAAGGGATACTAAAGTCAAATAGCAATATACGTCGGATTGAAAGCTCATTGTGTGAAAACATCTAAAACGATACTATTATCAACCGCAGTGCCCTACTTATCGAGGAATTAAGGTGAATGCACGAGAATACATGCGTCGCAGTAGGACATGCTCAATATGATCTCGATGGCGCCAGATTAACCACCTACACTTAATACCTAGTAATTGATCTAGCTGTACTAGATAAAAACTTTCCGTGCATCAAGAGACGCAATAAAATGCTTCTTGTTCGTATCTTTTTGACTAATGAAAAAAATAACACCGGACGTAATTATGGGGAATGGCGTTAGTGGTTCAAAAATTCAGTTTTCGCGTGGTTAACCTGATCAGGTCCTGCCATCTAGCGGAGCCCAGTTGAACCAAAACACGTCTGCCATCTCGGAGACAATGGCAGGAAATTGATCAATGACCATTGTTGCTGCTGTGGCTCCCGCTGCTTCCGTACTGCTCTATTAGTGTCGGCGGCCACGAACTAAAGCCGGGCAACGTTGTGCACGGCAACAGTGACACGAGATGGTCAGCTTCTTAAGGCGGGTAATTTGAAGTGCGCTAAACCAATGCTAACCATTGAAACGTGACTTTAATTCAAAATAAGGCCTTCCTTAGCACAAAGGTAACGCTACGAGGTTTCTGCACCACTATTTCAACAATCAACGTCGACTTGATAGTTGCCTTTAGTGTCCCTTCAAGAAATACAAGTTTGTACGGTGTACCGTGAAGATACACAAGGAAAACCACCACGAGCAGTAACAACAAATTATCACGTATAATGTTTGCTATGAAACTAAGTAGGAAAAGAAAAAAAATGCTCCAAGTGAACCAAACGCATACTATAAAAAATTGATATGATAAATATTTGTTTGAAAAATTAGCTTAAACTGTGCTTTTTCTAACTAAGAGGTAAGAATGGTTTGACCGGGGTATAGAGACAACTCCACATTTCAACAGCACTGAATATGCTGTTCTGGTAATTAGCAATAAGCATTAGGCTGCAAAAATTTTAAGTTTGTGAGCAATACGAGTATAGTTATTTTCAAGGAATCCAAGAAAATAAACTTGAGGGTGAGGTCAATATTGATTAACCTCAAAAGCATGGTAATTAGGTTAGAGAAGCCCTTTTCATTTGATAAATGGAGCTGCAGCTGTGCTGCAGTTGCTCGTTTCAGGCCTTCAAATGTGGCGCGTTGCCTGAATTTGCATGTCAATGCGGCTATCGGCACGCCCTCGAAGAAGAAGCAAGCGCAATAAATACGTGCCTTTATGCTGTAATAATGCGTCAGAAGTAAAGTGCTGAAGGCTCAAGATTTTTGGTTTTATAATTCACGCCTGTATACTTCAAGAAACGGTGACGGAACGTTTTAATTGCATCGTAGAAAAGTACAGTGTGCTACAAATAATCATGTGGCGCATTAACTGCAGTCTTTCAGAAGCTACGCCTCCCTCTTCCAAGGCCAATCACTTTACAGAACCAATAAAGCGGGAAAAATATATACGCGAAGTCTGTGACTTAACGAATGTATTTTGTGATTTGTCGCTATGTGGTAGTCGCACTTGCTGCAATGTGCAAAAAAAAGTGAATTTTGATAGCATTCGATGCACTAAATTCCCGCCCGTTTTTACGTGATTAGTAACACACTTGACCAGATTTACCAACTGAGTGTGGCCGTTCAATATGTTATCCCGTTCACTGCTGGCGTGCAAACTATGCGACATACTGAGTGTTAGCACGCTGCACTACATTTTGCACACTTTTTTCTCTTTTATTTATGATTTGGAGCTTAGTTGTAGACCTCTACATGATGCTCAGTTCGCTGTGCTCCTTACTTCAACACATGATGGCAGCCAACTGCGTCTGTTCCCTTCTCTTTTTCCACTTCGTCTCATGCAACCACCATGCTCGCTCATTTTTGAGGTTTGTGTTGCCGTTCGTGCATCCATGCTATTTCGTTATGATGACAGACCGATTCCCGCAGATCGCGGGATAAAATCTCGGCTGCGGTGGCTGCATTTCCGATGGAAGCGGAGATGTTGTAGGCCCGTGTGCTGAGATTTGGGTGCACGGTAAAGAACCCTGAAGAGGCAAACAGGCAAAGCTGCTGGTGAGGATCAGGTAACTTCAGATCTGCTGAAAGGTGCAGGACAGATTGTGTTAAAAAACTAGCTACCCTGTTTACGAGGTGTCTCCTGACAGGAAGAGTACCAGAGTCTTGGAAGAATGCTAACATCATCTTAATACATAAGAAAGGAGATGACAAGGACTTGAAGAATTACAGGCCGATCATCTTGCTCTCTGTAGTATACAAACTATTTACAAAGGTAATTGCTAACAGACTAAAGAAAACATTAGAATTCAATCAACCAAAGGAACAACCAGGATTTCGAACAGGCTACTCAACAATTCGACCACATTCATACTATCAATCAGGTAACAGAAAAATGTACAGAATATAACCTAACCACTATACATAGCCTTCAATGATTACGAGAAGGCGTTTGATTCAGTAGAAATATCAGCCGTCATGCAGACACTGCGTAATCAGGGCGTCGATGAAGCATATATAAACATCCTGGAAGAAATCTACAGGGGATAACTGCTACCATAGTGCTTCATAAAGAAAGCAACAGACTACCAATCAAGAAGGGTGTAAGGCAGGGGGACACAATCTTCCCAATACTATTTACCGTGTGCTTACAGGAGGTTTTCAGAAGCCTAGACTGGGAACAGTTAGGGATAAGAGTCAATGGAGAGTACCTTAGTAACCTGTGCTTCGCCGATGACACTGAATTGCTGAGTAACTCAGGGGACGAATTGCAACTCTTGATTACGCAGTTAGACAAGGAGAGCAGAAAGGTGGGTCTTAATATTAATCTGCAGAAAACGAAAGTAATGTACAACAACCTCGGAAAAGAGCAGCGCTTCGAGATAGGTAATAGTGCACTTCAAGTTGTAAAAGACTATGTCTACTTAGGGCAGGTAATAACCGCGGAGCCAAACCACGAGATTGAAGTAACTAGAAGAATAAGAATGGGGTGGAGAACATTTGGCAAGCACTCTCAAATTATGACCAGTAAATTGCCACTATCCCTCAAGAGGAAGGTATATAACAGCTGTATTTTGCCGGTACTTAGCTACGGAGCAGAAACCTGGAGCCTTACAAAGAGGGTTCAGCTTAAATTGAGGACGACGCAGCGAGCAATGGAAAGAAAAATGGTAGGTGTAACCTTAAGAGACAAGAAGAGAGCAGAGTGGATTAGGGAACAAACGGGTGTTAAGGATATCATAGTTGAAATCAAGAAGAGGAAATGGACATGGGCCAGGCATGCAGCGCGTAGACAGGATAACCGCTGGTCATTAAGGGTAACTAACTGGATTCCCAGAGAAGGCAAGCGGGTTAAGGGGAGACAGAAAGTTAGGTGGGCAGATGAGATTAAGAAGTTTGCGGGTATAAATTGGCTGCAGCAAGCACAGGACCGGGTTAACTGGCGGAACATGGGAGAGGCCTTTGTCCTGCAGTGGACGTAGTCAGGCTGATGATGATGATGAAAGAACCCCAGGTGGTCGAAATTTCCGGAGCCCTCCACTACGGCGTCTCTCATAATCATATGGTGGTTTTGGGACGTTAAACCCCCTGTGAATTGGTCTGTCGTATATATATATATATATATATGCGACAGACCAATTCACAAACGCGAGATTCACAGGAGGTAATCATACCGACTTGCGACGATCGCTCGAACGCTCATGTAGACTACGTCTCTGCTGAATTGCCCCGCGCCGCAGCTTTAAAAGACCCGAAACCTCTCCTTATCAACCTATCAACCTATCTCTGCTTGGCTTCTATGGCTGCTTCGTACCATCATTCACCGGCGACGAAAGCGAATAGTTTTTCGTTGCCGCCACGAAATTCAGCTTCAGATATGGAAGCAACAAGGCACCACTAAAGTTGTCCTAAACACCAAAACAAAACAAAAAACACTTGGAGGTTTTAGATTCCAACACCACAACTTCATCACGGAGCATTCCTCATGACGAAAGACTGCAGGTTAATATTGACAGAGCAGCACTATGTGTTTTGAAACGCATGCACTTAAATATCAGCACGTGGATTTTTTTTTTAAGTTTAAGCCCCATCTAAATGCGTTTGGCGTGGCCATGAATCAAGTTCCCAATACGGATACGCTGCTCCACATGTGTTCTCTCAAGGCCCCTTCCCCGCGCTGGACAAGGGACAAAATGTCTTCGTGCGTGCGACGAAGTATAGGCACCGTGTGGAAGTGACAAGTATTGCTTTGATTGATAGATATGTGGGGTATAACGTCCCGAAAACACCATATGATTATGAGAAACGCCGTAGTGGAGGGCTCCGGAAATTTCGACCACCTGGGGTTCTTTAACGTGCAACTTAGTGATAAGTATTGAGAAAGAAAGACTAAAAACTAGAAGTAATTGCAAGTAAACGAAAATAATGGATGGCAAGTGCTACAATTATTAGACATGATGTGCAAAAGCTGGACGGCTGGAGGGATGAAAAGGAAAAGCTCCCTTTCAAGGCATGACCCTTCGTGGCACGAAGCCACTTCGGGAATGGCGGCTACTGAGAGTGAAACAGAAGGAAGCCGAACGAAAACCCATAAAATTCAGAACCCCCGCTGAGCAGACAACGCAAACATATAGGTGCTGCGTACACAGCTCAAGTGGTAGGCTTGCCAGAATGTCGCGATACAGGAGACAAAAGTGCGCGGCCAGGATCTGGCATGGTCCGCTTTGGCGATAAAAACAAGCGGTGTTTCCTCCGTCTCGAGACCGCAAAGGAAGAAAACGCATCCCGCTCAAGTTTATTCGTGCGCAAGGCGGGGAAGCACACACGGCCGTGACGCACCGGAAAGACGCACTTACGGAGACTGCGTCGTAAAAGACATTGGCGTGTTCCCCCGCGTATACGCCTGCTTCGTTTCCCGTGGTGAAAACGGTCGCTTCGAGGCGTCTGTGAACTTTAAAACGGCACTGCAGATCCACTAAAGATTGATGAAACGTATAGGCTTGGAACAGAACAGCAACACAGCAATGTGTCTATATACTGAACGCAAGCTTCGTCTGCACGAATTCAGCTACAACAGCCTGCTTGACAAAAATCGCCCGATAAGGGTAAATTAAGAGATATAGACATGACAGATCTTATGAATTTGTGACTTCATGCCGAAAGCGAGTCCGTTACACCAGTGCGTTGGCCAATTTTGTTATCAAAAGGTCATCGTTAGTATTATTTTCGGCATATACCGTGTCAAGTGCAGTACGAACGTTTATCACAAAGGCGTCCAATTTACCCTATCTTCCATTTTATGCCTGCGAACTTCTCATTCCTTTCTCTCTTACAGGACCTATTAAATTGGCCTGTAGTTTTTTTATAAAGTATTCTATTTTTAGTCAAGTCAGTGGGAAAAATTTAGGAAAATGAAAAATTCATTGGCCCATGCCGTCTTTTTTTTATTTGCAACGCCGAAAAAATGAATAAATAAAAAGTAATGAGAACTATGATATGCTACACAAGAAACCAAGGCTTACGCTTATAAAACTTTGCTAAAACTTTGATTTTGAGGTGGCTTAGAAAATGAGACCAATAAAAGTCTCTATAGATTATCAAGGTTTATAATCACTTACCTTTATGGCAAGCGACTACTTTTTATGCGTTGCACTTCAAAAGGCGGAACGAGCCTATCAATTTTCATCCTCCATAAATTGAACTTTTTTGCGTCAAACCGCATTGAAATAGGACAGTTTGTAACAAAACTACGGCCCAACGAAATATACCATTTCTAAAATAGTCACCCTCTGTATTCAGAAGACATGCATGCACGAAGTTCTGGGTTACCTTTTTTTCCCCATCGAATAATATACATGTTCTTGGGGACCATGGTAACCGTATAGCATGCGCAATAGCATGTCCCCCGTAATTCATTATCCGAGCAATTTTAGCTACACGTGCCAAGTTTCAATATTCCTCACCAGCTAGAGAGAATATCCCTTGAGTGACGTAAATGAAGAGTGCCCGATATCACAAGGATAATATGAACACCGAATACACGTTTCCATGATGTCTACCACGACTTTACTTTGGCAAACGAAGCCATGCTTCAGTTCTAAAGTGTTAAATTGAAATAATTTAGTTTCGAGCCACCTACTATCAGTCACACTTAGTAAAAGCGTTCCTTGCGAGCACGAAACGCTGATGCAAAAGTCAATTTTATCCCTTAAATTCGCGTCTACACTCTTTTCATGAACCTTTCAGACAAACACCGCAATTGCATGAAAAAGTAATCAAGTTTTCTGAAACCAATCAATATCCTACAATACTTCACGTACGGTCTTTACAACCCTATAACAATGCACTGCTTCAAAGAGAAGAGCTGAAACGCTCTTTGGCTTGTGAAGAACGACGGCAGTACAGTAACTTGTGCCCCGGCGGTAGCTCAAGCATTTTGCCTTTTAGCCCACCATTGGGAAACCTGGCCGCGCACCATCAGTCTTCATTCGAGCCTCTCGCTGCTTCGCACTGCGGAGCAACAAAACGAAGGGAGAGATCGAAATAACAAGGTATGGTTCATAGAAAAAATAGGAAAATGGCGTACCGGTTACGGGTACCCCGTTCCATCACGTGTATCGGCGTTGAAGAAGAGCACCAGCTGCATATTATTCTGCCGTGTGCAAAGTTAGGGGCCGAAGTACGGAGAAAAACAGGGAAAGGATGGATTCGAAAGGAGGCACCATGTAGCGCCCTCGCTTCGACCGCCGCAATCGATCAAGTGATCGCGGAGTCGTGGGGTATGACGTGTATACCTATATTAACCCGCTGTTGTTCAGAAACATCGCCAGTATGCGTCAAGTGTAAGGACGTCCCTGTGTATATACACGCTAACCACCTCCGTATTTGTTTATTCTCTTGGCTACCTGTATACATCTTTTAAAAACAATTTGTGCTCTCCCGGCTGCTCGTGCATGTTAGCGCTGTGTTTTATTATTCCTGCCCCTGCACGAGCTCGGCCGAGTTCACAAAAGAGCGGCGGCGAGGAACGTGCGGCGTGTTGCCTTGATTGATGGACTCGCATCGCCAAAGCGACGTCTCCTAGAAAAGCGAGATTAAGGGCACCGATCTCACCGGGACACCGAACGCCACGTGACACCTTTAACACCCGATCGCTCTCTCCTATATCTATAGTACGCGTCCTTTCTTGTCCGCAATTTCGTGGAGGCTTCCGAGAGTGCCATACACGTAAACTTGTTTCTATGCCTAGGGTCATTCGACCTCCTTTGTGCTCATAGGCACGGTTCAGTTCCTGTAGTTAAGATTTCTTGTCAACTTTTCTCACAGTTGCTGCGGCGAGTAGGAACTACTTGCTCATCGTTGCTGACGTACAGTTGGTATTGGTAGAGTTTTTTATTTTTTTTTCTGACACACCTCTCTCACGTCGGACTTTTTGAAGCTGTAACGACGTTTCTCGACATATCATACTTCGCTGTGTTTGGTACATTATATAGCGGCACAAAACAAGAACGCTAAGATAGGGCTTTACATTAACTTGACCTGCAGGATTCTTACTCTCAATAATATAACTGTCTTTACGCCTTTGTAGAAGTACAGGCTCGCAGAAGTGAAGAGACAGGGTTTACGTTTCTGCACAAATACATTGTGCACTGTTTAAGGTGCCTTTAGGTTGTTTACGAGCAACCATTGGTTAGCTGCCAGCTCGTAATACGTTCACGAGCTACGTGACGCCAAACAGGCTCAAAAGAGTGTGCCACACTCGCCATCCATGGCTACAGGTGGCGCTGACTGACACTCGCACGTTTAAATTAACATATAAACCCAATAAAGTGGCGGGGGGAAGTAGCCGCCGTAGTAGCTCAGTGGTAGAGCGTCGAACGCGTTATTTGAAGGTTGCAGGTTCAGTTCCTGTCCATGGCAAGTTATGTTTTCACGCACTTTTCTTTCTAATTTACATTAAAATTTGGTCTAAAAACTTACCCTATACTTTCCTTGGCATTTATTGAGATGTATGGGGTTTAACATCCCAAAACCACCATATGATTATGAGAGACGCCATAGTGAAGAACTCCGGAAATTTTGACCACCAGGGGTTCTTTAACGTGCACCCAAATCTGGGCACATGGGCCTACAACAGTTTCCACCTTCATCAGAAATGCAGCCGCCGGATTCGATACCACGACCTGCGGTGCAGCAGTCGATGTACCTTAGCCACTAGAGCTCGCGGCGGGGAACTTTCCTTAACTTATTGTCTGTTATATATATATAGATATATATATATATATATATATATATTTACATATAACTGATGTAGCCATATGTGGCTGAAGGAAGAGGAGTCGAGGGGGTAACAATTACCCTCAGTTATTAAATTTCGAGTGCATATACATACCCGCTCTCATTTATATTTCTGGTTATACGGATGCGTCGCCACTATCAAGTGGAGCGTAGAATTTGTTCATAAAGTTTACAGAGCTTCGTACATTTTTTTCTCTATTGAAAGAGGCAAAATTACAGTTTACGCCAAACTTGAGAAAATCAACATTTTTTCCCAGACAAAGTATTAGTCAGCGAATGAATAGTGGTGTACGTGCCTTCTACGCAGCTCTACGGTGAGCAGGGAAAGAAGCGTGTGAGGGCTCGTTATCTTTGTTAGACACAATATTAATGAGAACTAACAGAGAATAATGCTCCTCGAAAGCAAGTCCTTTAAATACGGTGACTACATGCACTAACGAAAGTCAGTGACGTACGGTACCACGTGCAGAAAGAGTACGCCAAATCTTATTGCTGTGTTTTTCTGTGCGCTGCGAACTTCGGCCTTCGCCCTTCTGTTGCCCATTCTATGTTCCTTCTTTTGCGACGCCTCTGTGCCGTGCGCAAAGCAGCACCGCTGATCATCTGCCTTGTCATAGTTGAATGTTTCTTTTATATGGTTGTCCTATGATATTTCGTTATTTCACATTGTCCATGTGAAAGAACCACCTATATACAGCGGAAATGTAAATTGACTAAACCAAAAAAGCGACACTGACTGGAACAATAAGAAAACGTAAAAGTAAAGAAAATATGACTGAAGTAAACATAAAGCATGTTCTTTCTCCGAGTTCGTAACATCGACGGATGAGCTGGGCATCACATGCTCAAAAATGGGGAAAACACTGGAGTAACAAAAAATATAAGCAGAGGTTCCAATATGTCATTGCGTAGCCCAGAAAACCAAGCACTACCTATTATGCCACAAACTTTGGCACTTTTCAGTTTATTTACCAATCCTTTTTTTTTCTCTAATCCTGTCAGTCTGGCTTAGGTAATCTCTGTTAATTAAACGTGCGCCCCATTACACCGACTAAGCAAAGGAGCTCACTCTTCGATGTTCCTGGATTGATAATTTCGTCGTGGAAATAGTGTTTTGCGCTTTTACTTTTTTCTGCAGATACGCTATGCTCGAGGCTCTCACATTTGTTTTTTTTTTCTTCTCAGTTATTACTGCCTAATTTCCGCATTTTACAAAGTAACTTTCTGACATTCAGCGGCGGGGTCGCGCTATTTATTTATTTATTTTGTTTCATTACCACTAAACGTGAAGCCCAGATTGTAAAGCTTTTGAATTCCATTTCCCACAGCAACACTGTTTTACACGTCGAGATTCAAGAGGATTATTATTAAAGGGACCGACAACTGACATTTTTCGATCCAGTTTTTTCCAGCGCGACAAAAAGCTTAGCCTTCGTACTGACCGTAGCTGCAGTAGTTAATATCAAAAGCTCTAAGTCATTTTATAAGCAGTATTTTTCTATTTGAAAGGCCCTAAACACGATAGTGCCTTTTCATCCGGCAACGCCGAGTATTGATAGTGATGCAGGTAGCCTTTCTGGTGGTTTATGCATACTGTCGTTCTTAATTCGCAGGATTTTCTGGAACTAGGCTTAACCACGTTTAGTCTGTGCTTTACAAATATTTTTGAAAATGACAAGCCGTTACAATGAGACTGGTGTGGCTCTATAGAGCTTCCCTGTGTTTGTACTGCGTCGCCAAGCCAAGTAATCGAAAACGGAACTGCGCATATGTCACGAAAAGGCAGCGCCCCTTCTACTACTAAGGCAAGCTTATACATATAACTTTTTAATATTATCTTTTGCTATAAAAAATCAAGGAATATTTCAATACTAATCAATAAATTGCTGACCATATACATTAACGCATGGTCACGTGAGAGGGCATTCATGATAGTTTATGTTTTTGCCACCAGAGACGCCACAGGTCATTTTTTGCGATTTTCAAAGAAGAGATAAAAATAAAAATTCACTTCACACGAAAAAAAAAAACAGGGTTAGTTTGAGTCACTATAAGAGACAATCTTTCCATTCGTGCCGTCATCCCATTTGATGTTGTCGGTAGTTGTCGGTCCTTTAAGCGTTACGATACTCGATGTCATTGTTGTCATGTTAACCTTGTATATTTTAACGAGCTTTACTTCTATATGTAGGCCACTTCAAGTGTTTATGAACATACCCCGCTCGTCTGTCGCTATAAATAACCAGGTGATTTACAAGTTCGTGAACTAGCTTGCTGGACTTATTTTACCTGACAATGAAGAATTGGAACGAATTTAAGTAACAGTGCATAGCATTGACGGTGTTGTCAATCATAGCAATAAATTGACACTGGACCTGGAGTGCTATCGGTGGTAATGGTTGGACTTTCGGTGCTGATCATTGTTATTGTTTACAACGGACGCGTCTATACGTCCTAATTTCTACCCCCCCTCCCCCGCCACACACATATATTTCTGTCCAGGCTTCATTAATTCAATCCATAACATTACCGGTAGTCCTAGTGCTTTCAGTTACGTGAAAAAAATATAGCCAATAATCTCGAAGAGTTCATCCTGACAAATTGATCAGTACTGGTTACACAAATAAATTCGCAAGATAGTCATATTGCCACCGCAATGCAGATGTCTGACATATTAGGTGTCGCTGTGATCACGAGCCGAGAGTTGCACAAAAAAGCTGTTTTTTTTCTGAATATTTGGATGTTTTTTTTTCATTATTTTCGCTCGGCTCATGTCAAACCTCACTGCACGCAAGTGTACATGCAAGAAGCTTCTTTACAAAAAAAAGAAAACGAAATCGCGTCACCTGATCACACGTCGGCAAATAGGGCAAAGCCTAGAGGCACCAATGAGGAGGGCTTTGTCGCCACCTGAGGATATCGTCAAACGAAGGCCTATGTCGTGGTCAAGAAAACCTGATAATCAATAACAGTTGAGTTAGAACGACATCGAGGCCACCGATTGGAGTTTCGTTGCGATGCACGAGGAAGACACGGGCTTCGTAGTCCACTGAAATAGAAAACTAAGAAAGAGGCACAGATCCCGCGCTTGTTTCACTAAGTTATTGCGCAAACAAGGTCTGCTGCGAGGCTCATCTCGATGCGTCGACAAAGCTGGCTGTCGAGCGACGCACATTTTCGCATGAAAACGGGAAAAGAAGTTAACGCGAGCGCAATCGTAGGAAGCGGGATCGTATCGCCGAGTCAGCCTGCACACGTCGAGCTGGAATGCCTGGAGACGGGTACTTTGCGAAATGGGATTGCGCGACCTTTGCGTTCTCCGATTGACAGCGCCGATATCCTTTTAAGGCTCCTCTCCTCTGCTATCATATATCGTTTGTAGTGTGGAGGCAGGAAAAGAACGAAAGAAAGAAAGAAAGAAAGAAAAGAAAGAGAAAAGAAAGAAGGAAGAAGAGAAAGAGAAGAAGGAAAGAAAGAAAGAAAGAAAGAAAAGAGAAAAAGAAGGAAAGTAAAAGAAAGAAAGAGAATAAAAGAAAGAAGGAAAGAAAGAAAGAAGAAAGAAAGAAAAAAGGAAGGAAAATAAGAGAAAGAGAAAAAGAAGGAAAAAGAAAGAAAAAAAGAAAGAAGAAAGAAGAAAGAAAGAAAAGGAAAATCGAAAGAAAGAAAGAAAGAAAGAAAGAAGAAAGAAAGAAAGAAAGAAAGAAAGAAAGCGCGCTTCCTTTTTCAGAAGCTATAAATTGCGATTGAGTGACGAAGAAATTGGTTCAGTTAGTCAGAAGGTACCGTTTTTACACGATTTCAAGTCGATTCGAGTGTAGATCAACCACTCTGAAAACACACGGCAAAAAAAGAAGAAAAAATGAGGGGGAAAGCGTGAGCGCATTTCATAAAGGAAAATTGTTTATGATGTCACTGAAAAAAACACAAAAACACAATTCTGAGTGTAAATGTAGCTTCACCGCCGTGCATTAAAGCGTTGCAAGCAGGTTAGTGTGCTAGCTTCACGGCAAATATGCGGGAATCGTTTGTTTGTTTTTTTTTAAATCTTTCTTTAAACCGTTGTGGAGGGCACGCGTTATACGAGAGAACATGCGCTATTAGTTACGGCTACAGACATAACGTAAACCTAATGATGCAACCATACCACCCGTGCCCTGATTTGTGGTTTGTTTTGATTGTAAGACGTCCCCTCCCCTCCAAACTTTGGATTTCAAGCTTAGATAAAATGGGTTGATCTACGATCTTGCAAACATGGCATGCATAGTTAGTCAACTTTCAGTTATCATTTAAAGGATTTTTCTGCAGCACGGCCATCATCTTTGGCATTTCTTTTTATTTTCCCATTGCTAAGTATCATCGGAAACTACTTTGTCATGTTTTGCCTATTCCGCTTACTACATAATGCCCATAAGCACGAAGCCCCAGAAATCCAGAGACGACGGTTGTGAAAAAGGTCGATAAACGTGTGAAATACAAGTTTCACTAACGTTTTGGCGTGTGTATCGGCTTTCGTCAGAAAATATATGTATCATACACACAATTATTCCTATTCTTTCGCTCCACCGCGGTGTTCTAGTGGCTGAAGTACTCGGCTGATGAATCCCGGCTGTAGCGGCTGCATTTCCTATGGAGGCGGAAATGTTGTAGGCCCGTGTGCTCAGATTTGGGTGCACGTTGAAAAACCCCAGGTGGTCGAATTTCGGGAGCCCTACACTACGGCGTCTCTCGTGATCATATGGTGATTTTGGGACATTAAACCCCACATATCAATCAACCAATCATTCCATTCGGGTGTGCGTTAGCTCACAGCCGCCTGTATGACTACGTGCATTTATTTTCGTCCCTAATTCTGTCACGCATACCTCGACGCGAAAATAACATCAGCGTAGCTTGCACTAAAAACTCAATGCTAAATAAACAACGAAGCTGATGGGCACCTAGGCACTAGTGGTAGTAGTAGTTTTTTATTGTTCGAATGACGCTTAGTTCTGCAGCTCATGAGGGAGCACGGCGCAGCGTCAGAGAAGGGGAAGTGGAGAATAAAGGGGAAAGTAGGAGAAAGCAAGATAGTAGAAACATAAAAGCATGGCTGTTGCTGTGTACCTAGATTTTGCAAATTCTCGCTTTCTCCATTCCTCGGTTCTTTTAGTGTTCTCCCTTCTTTTACTTTCTTGTGCATGACGTTTCTGTGTTTGTTTACGTTTATTTATTATTTCACTCTTCCTCTTTCTCTAATACTTTCTTTTTTTTCTATCGGTCTGTCCGTCTCTCTTTTGCTATCTTCCCCTTCTCATTCATTCTTGCTTCGCCTTTTTTTGTGCATCTCTCTCTCCCTCTTCATTTTTCTCTCTCTTCAATTTTCTGTCTTTCTTTCTCTCTCTCGCTTTATTTTCTTTCTTTCTTTCCTTTTTTCTATCTATCTTCCCTTTCTCTTTTTTCAATGCTTTAATCTTTCTTTTTTTCTTTCCCTCCTCCTCACCTTGACTCCCGTTTCCCATCACCCTTGTTATGGTACACTTTGCAAAGTTATGCTAGGCTCTGCTAGCGTGCCTGAGCAGCCGAGTGATTATGACAGTCGCCTTTGAAACGTGGGCACACGGGTTCAAACCTCGTCTCACGAAGAAGTGTTATATCCTAGAATTTCTATGTCTCTCTATCACTAGTTTCTCTCTGCGTCTCTCTGCACTCAAAGTTATTGCATTCCGTGCCCGAGAAATTGGGGCACGTGTTCCCGAAGTAAAGGTGTAGATCCAGAAGAAGACGAAGAGAGCGTGACTCAGATTATAATTATGTATATTTTTTTGTCCGACAGAGAAGTTATGCTCAGCTTTAAAAAGTCTGCTGTTAAATAGATAGGCCTTTTCATTATACTTATGTTTTCCTTTACAAGGATTCAAGGCTTCGCGAGGTCTTTAGCAAACTAGGTTTGGTCCAACTGAGACCATGCAGAGAGCATTACGCTATAGTGAAAACGCTAAGTAACGACTGTCACTGTGACACGTTTTGGTGTCCAAGTAAACACCGGGAAGGTCAATACAGGCTGTACAAGTCAAACATTTTAATGAAGAGGACTTCGACAAGATTGCGCAATTTCCTTCAATATAGCTTTGCGACGAGCCAAGACAGTTCCTTTCCCAGTACGATCTCAAGTGAACCAATCGGATTCTAGGAATCGAGTCGCTCTAATCGATCAACGTACCATTTCACAGCCGAGAGTTCCTACGAAGAAAACACCCTTTCATAGCTGTCACGTGTCGACCGCTTCGTCACGAGGAGAAATTATCTGATGGAATCAATATCTGTCAGCGCCCACGGCATCGCCGGGGAAGTACAATATGGAACCTGTCAACAACCGTCGGTAAACGAAGGCCCAGCTTCACTTCGCTGAGATGAGAAGTGGGGCGTCTCCGGTCTCGGTGTACTATGTTTATCTATTTTTAAACTCTTTCTGTGTAGTGTGTATTTGCAACGTACTTACCGTATCTTTCCTTTCTCATTTCTCTTAATCTCAAACTCACAACTGTGCATTCTGACGACTCCCGTCTTCCACTTCATTGTATGTCCCAGTGCAGGGTAGCGTAGCATTTTTTTTCTATACTGGCTAACATTTTGCGTTTCCTCTTCCTCCATTTTCTTTTCTGTTTTAACCACACGTGTCACATATATACCGCTTCTGTATTTCTATGCACGTTATAGTTTCGCGCACCTTGCAAGGTGATAATCCTCTGACCTTGACATATGTGGGAATGTGGTCGCTCCCATGTGTTTCTATATCCGCAAACCATCCGGCACATCTGACGAGACCTCGAGATACAAAAGCCAAGTCGAGGCAACTGCTGTATCCAGGGCCACGTAAAAATGTTGGGCTGCCATCATTTAACAAGCACAGCTCGTTGTATGAAACAAACGTTATCAGACTTCTACCCTTTGCGCTGATCTTCGGGTTCCCCCATGGCGTATGGTGGGCGTTAAAGTCTCCGATGATCACCCATGGGCCAGGAGTGGATGATATGATGTGTCTTAGTCTTCTGTGGTCAAATCTACTTGATGGCGACAGGTATGCACCGACAACAGTGACAACAAGATCCTTTTTCTTCACTGTTAAGCATATATATTGGTTATCGTTGTCAGGTGGTACAGGTCGAAGAATGTAGGTCAGGTCACGTCGAATAAACAGCAGGACCTTGCTGTTTCCACTATAACAAGCCGACATAAACGATTCGTATCCGGAGAGTCTGATAGCGCTCGATAAATTTGGCTCGCAGATGACGATGATGGGAAACATATTAGTGGAAACGAACCGACGGAAATCTGCAATGCGTGATTTCAGTCCCCATGCATTCCACTGAAAAATTGTTGCTTTTTTGACCTCTTTCCTGAAAGACAGTGGCTGGTGGGCCATTATATACTCAAGAGCCGCCAGTACTGGACTCAGAGCGTCCAATACTTGAAGTGCACTTCTGGCTGACGTTGTACGCATGTTGTTTAACACCGTGCGAATGGCGTTAATTATGGGTCGTAGAAGAGCAATCACTTGCTTATCCAAGTTCTGCTGCTCCTCTGTTGTCGCAGCTTGCTCTGATGAATGCGGCTTCTGATGCGGTTCTTCCACAAGTTGCGTGCGCGTAAGTGGCGGCCACTCTTCAGTAGAGAGAGATCTACTTGTTTTCTCTCTTCCATCGTCTGCGTTCGCCGCGGTGTACCCTGCAGTGGGCGCCGTTGAAACTATCCAAAGAGTGGACTGGACCAAGTGTGAATCTCTCATGGAAGAACACTGTCAAGAGAGCACCTCATTTGACTTAAAAGAGGTGATCAAGTCCACAGTGCAAGACACAGTGTGCACCCTCACATGCTCTTCGAGAGTAACCGAATTTGATGTGGAATTAGAACGACTTCGGGCTCTCCGACGGCGTGCGGAACGAAGGTACCGACGCACGAAAGCAATCGACGATTTATGAATCGCTAGACGTCTTCAGAAGAAGATACAACGCCGCATAGACAAGCTAGAGTCACAACTTTGGGCAGCCTTCTGCGCTTCGTTAGATCCTCGCAAGCCTTTATCACACTTGTGGAGGACAATAAGAGGACTCCGGACAGCTCCCATTCAGCGGTCTCCATTCAAGGCTCTAGCCCTCTCTCAACAGAGATCGGAGGTCGACGTGGCAGAAGAGTTCTGTGCCAACTTATCTGGTCAACTCGCAGATTCCAACATCTCCACGCTCTCACGTGGTGGCACGACATCACACGATCACCACATGGACCATTCTTTTTTCATTCACGAGCTTGAAGCAGCACTGGCTTTGTGTAGACGGACATCAGCACCCGGGCCTGATGGAATATCATACAGAGCACTGTGTCACCTTGGTGAGTGTGCGAGGAGTGCCCTCCTCGAGATATACAACGACTCGTGGCGAGAGGGCGCCCTCCCAGTTAACTGGAAGACCAGCCGTTTGGTTCCATTACTGAAGCCTGGCAAGTCACCTTTGGTGCTCACATCATACCGCCTGATTGCACTGGCTAGTTGCTTGGGCAAGTGATGGAGAGGATGGTACTTGGACGGCTAGAATGGTTCCTGGAGCATCACAACATCTACCCGGACGCTATGACGGGATTCCGCCGTGGCCGGTCATCAATTGATAGCGTCATAGACCTGGTCAGCTACTGCAACACGAAAAAGGCCGTAAGCGTCTCTGCGCTTCTTTATTTCTTGATGTTAAAGGGGCGTACGATAACGTCACACATGAAGCTGTCCTCACCGCTCTCAAGGAGGTAGGAGTGGGTGGTCGGATGTTTCAGTGGCTACGCAGCTATCTCTCTGAGCGATCCTTTTTCGTGAGAACCGAGGATGGTGACACTTCGCTACATTACAGCCACCGTGGTGTTTCTCAGGGTGACATACTTAGCCCTGTACTATTCAACCTGACGCTAATAGTTCTCAATGAGCATCTGCCAAGTACTGTCAGATTGTCAATGTACGCGGACGACATCTGCGTTTGGACGTCTGCAGTAACACGTCTACAGCTGCGAGCGCGAATTCAGAAAGCTGCCTATCAAGTTGCTTTTTACCTACGTCAACGAGATCTGGAAATTTCCTCTGAGAAATGTGCACGTGTGGCATTTACGCGCAAACCAATGCAGCACTACAGCGTTCTGATAAACAGCGAAAGGATACGTCACCTCCGATCATACAAGTTCCTAGGTGTTATAATTGACAGAGACCTCTCATGTAGCTCACATGTATCATACATGAAAAGGCGATTGACAGGCATCTGTCATTTGTTCAAGTTCTTCGCTGGAAAGAACTGGGGAATGTCCACAACTGCTATGTTGCGACTATACAGGATTCTTTTCCTTGGATTCCTTCGGTACAGCCTACCTGTGTTAACTAACGCAAGTAAAACAAGCATACGAATGCCATTAACATTGAACTGTCTACTTTTCTTGACATTTTTCTAGACAATTTCGACAACCGTACAGTTGAAGCTAACTGGAACTTATTCCTGCGAAAAGTCGACGAGCTAACCAACAAATACATCCCGCTTCGCAAAATCTCTTCGCATGCCAGAGCTCCATGGTACAATGCCTACATAAAACGTCTATCAAACCGTAAGAAGCGCCTTTACCGTAAAGCGAAACTGCTGCCCACGAACGCTCGGTGGGTTGCATACAAATTAGCTAACAATTCCTATGTATCCACTGTCAAAATGCAATATCCAACTTTTTCCAGAGTACCTTACCTATCCTGCTTCTAAACAAGCCCCAAAGCTTTTGGCGTGTAATTAATCCAAGCACGACTGATTCAATTAAACTGCTGGACCATAATGACGAATCCATTCCCGACAATGAGTGTCCGGTTGTTCTGAACAGGTTTTTTTGTAGTAACTTTGTGGTTTCTTCCAGTACATCTCTTCCTTGCCCAAAGCTGCACGATTATCCACTCATGAATTCAATTATTATTGACACTCGGGGAATTTCTAAAATAATACAGTCACTTAAGCCCTCTTCAAGCCCTGGTGTCGATCTTATAACTTCTAAATTTCTTCAAGGTACGGCCTCGTATTCTTCAATTCTTCTTACCAAACTTTTTCAACAATCCATTGACAGCGGGTCCCTATCTATCCAGTAGAAAATCGGTAAGGTGGTCGCCGTTCACAAATCAGGTAGCAAAGAATCTCCTTTAAATCACCGCCCTATATCCCTTACGAGCATTCCTTGAAAAGTCTCGGAGCATGTCTTGTACACAAACATCGTAACGTTTCTCGAATCCAACTCATTTTTCACGGATGCACAACATGGTTTTCGAAAGGAATTTTCGTGTGAAACTCAATTACTGTCTTTTACACACCAGCTTCACCGCATTCTTGACCGTCGCTCCAAAGCGGACTGTATTTTTTTAGATTTTGCAAAAGCCTTTGAGAAAGTGTCCCATAATCTCCTGCTCCTGAAACTTAGCAAACTTAACCTTGATCGTGATGTGTTCAAATGGCTGGAACACTTTTTGTGTGGCCGTACACAGTTCATTTCAGCCAACTCATATAATTCCCCAGAATGTTCTGCTAATTCGGGCGTACCCCAAGGCTCAGTCCTGGGCCCCCTCTTATTTTTAACTTACATCAATGACCTCACTGATTGCGTTTCATCAAACATACACCTGTTCGCTGACGATTGTGTGATATTTCGTTAAATTAACGACACAAGTGATGTTAGTATTTTACAAAACGACCTTAACGCTATTTCAAACTGGTGCAGTGTTTGGCTAATGAACCTTAATATTAAAAAGTGTAAAGTTTTACGCGTATGTCGAACTTCAACCACACCCGCCTCGTACCATATTAATAATGTTCTACTCAATTGTGTTTCATCCTACCGGTACTTAGGTGTGCACATTACTTCTTGCCTGACCTGGTCCGTTCACATAAGCAACATTATTAACAATGCAAACCGTATGTTAGGCTATCTTCGTCGCAATTTTTCTTCTTCACCTGCCTCTCTAAAACTACTAATGTGTAAGAACTTGGTTATAAGTAAATTAGAATATGCTGCTTCAGTTTGGGATCCCAGCATGGTTTATCTGATTGAAGCCCTCGAACTGGTCCAAAATAACTCTGCCCGCTCTATCCTATACATGATTACAATAGAACAGCAAGCGTTCACAGCTATGAAAAACTCGTTGCAGATGACTTCCCTTTCTTCTCGTCGTAAGTTTTTTCGCCTGTGCCTTTTTCATAAAATCTTCCATAACAGCCCCCACCTTCGTGCTAGTCTTTTTCTTTCACCGTCCTACGTGTCGTCTCACATCGATCATGCGCACAAAGTTGGTATACCGATATGCCAAACAAGAACGTGTTCAGAATCTTTCGTCCCACGCACCAGCAAAGACTGGAACCAGCTTCCTAGAGCGACTGCTGCGATTACTGATTATCAGCTGTTTCGCGCTGCACTAACAAACACTGTAAACTGAGGTTACTTATGACGTGTGCCTTTTTCGTTTTTTTATGTTCTTGCGTGTTCTGATGTGTTTTGTAGCTAGAATTATATACTAAGATTATTTAAAATATGTACACTAGATCTCTTTTGTTCTGCTTTTGTGTCCTAATTTGTTATCAGCTAAAATTGATTATTCAGTAAACGTTGAAACCTGTACTCCCCTTTACTCACCTTCTGAATTCATTTTTTGTACACCCACTCCCCTCTTCAATGCCTCTGGCCCTGAGGGTACAATAAATAAATAAATAAATAAATAAATAAATAAATAAATAAATAAATAAACGAATAACAAATAAATAAATAAATAAATAAATAAATAAAACATATACTTTGTGGCTGACTAGCGTATAGTAAACAACGACTATGCCTTCGCAAGAAACTCAACAAATTAGATGATGAACCTCTGTCGGAGGAGGGAATTCTGCAGTATCGTCAGGATGCCAGTTCACAGAAGAGGGCCCTGAAAGCGCTACTGCACTTTTTGCGATCGACCAGCCTTACTGAACGGTTGTAGCTAGGACGCCCTTCCTGTGTGTGTGTGTGTTTGTTTAGTGCGCGTGTGTTTTTTTTCTCTTTCTATCCCCTATTTCATGCCCCCACTTCCCTGCCCCCAGCGCTGGGTAGCAAACCAGATGCCAATATCTTGTTAACCTCCCGGCCTTTCCTTTCTTACTCTCTCTCTCTTCAAATTGCTTCTGCAGGCAGTGCTAAAAGCAGGCAGAAATCACGCGGGTTGCGTAAAGATTTCAGGAGGAATCACTGAAATTACTTTGTTTAGTGATTGATCAGCTCTTTTTCAAAACCAAGCTTAAATCTAGCATTTCATCATTACACAGTATTAATTTAACCTACCAAAGAATCATGTAAATGAATAATTCTAAGTCATTCAAAAAATTATATTACGTCATTTCTTTTTTTTTCTCCTTGTCAAAAATTACCATATCCTGTTAAAAACGTAAGCATTTTTTCTTTTACCCAGTATTAATTTTTCACTTAGATTAACCGCCGGCGTCTTGGCCTCCCTCTTATTGGATGAGGGCCGGAACAGAGGTACAAAAAAGCAAGCAAGCAAGGAAATAGCAGTATAAAGGCCTAACCACGGTACGATCCGCCCGTCTGCCCCACTTGGTTGTAAGTGATTCTTAAAAGAGAGAGAAGAAGATAAAAGCGCGTCGCGTAACTGTCTAAATCATACTGCGACACCTCAACAGTAGCTCACGAGGGATGGGGGTAAGGAGGGATTAAAATGGATAGGGAGAATCAAAGGGACAGGAATAGAGATGAGGACACCCACATACAGAAGTAAAAAGAAGATACAGAAAGATGGACACGGTCGCAGGTGTCCGAGGACGTGGCACCACTTAGCGAGAGCTTCACGGCGTTAGGAGAAGGCGGAGGGCGAGCCGGTCGGCCAGAGCTACGCTGTCGTCGGAGATCGCGGGGGCACAACAGGTCGGCTACGGAATCGAGCGAGCGAGTTGGTTTTTAAAGACGATAGTCTTTCTTGGAGACCTTCGACGCCAAAATCTTGGTCTGTTTTTCTGTCTGTCTGTACATTTGTCTGTTTGTTCATGGTAACAATCTTTTTTAATGGCATCAAACGATACCTCAAACGGCCAACCCCATCCGCAGCGCCCACCAATATTGCTCAAGTTTCAGCGTTCATACTTGTGCGATTGTCAATTAAAAAGCAATTATTCAATTATTGAGCATATCTGAGGCACCATAACAACACATCGATGTTTTGTATGTGTGCCTTTCTATATATAGACAGAAGACACACACAAGTAATTCTAAGCACCGTAGCATTTATCACGCTGCGCTAATGCGCTAACAGTGCAACGCGATGCTCAAAAAGGCAAGCCACCCTCGCTTTGAAGCTCGGAAACTTTTAACATAAAATAAACGTGAAGACAGAGCTGGATACAAGCACTATAGCGAAGAATACATACACGACGCTGACTTTCAGCCACCTGTCGTTGAAATTCAGCGCCGTGTACGCCTTTTCCGACAGTCTTTGCTTATTGCGCTGTTCTTACATTCGCTATACCCGCACTTATTACAGTGACTCCCGCGTTTGTGTAGGCATCTCAATGGGCCCTATTTTCTCGGCGAGAAGCAAGGCCAGAAGACGGGCAAACACTAAGGAAGGTTTAATTAAAAAGAACAGTAAGGTTCAAGATCATCGATGTGTACAAAATATCTAACCTTTGAGACATGTCCTCTTCAGGGGCCGTTGCGTAGTGTGAACAAGACAGGCCACCGCCACATCTGGTGCGGTAGTGCAGATGTGAGGAGGCTGTTTGCGTGAAGTGCAACACGGTAGTCTGTATATAGTAGAAGAGGTACGCACAGTGACTCTGGAAAATGTTACGGTGTTCTACAATATGCAGGTGATCAGAATGCCGACTTATTCACCAATATTTCTATACGCCGGCCCCACCGTGTTTTCTTGGCGCTACTTCGACCCTGTTGCATCTCGTATACTGTGCGCGACGGTCCATGCGTTCATTTATTTGTTACAGAACCCTCTCCTGTATTCCAGTAATTCGGTAAAACAGAGGCAACATCGACCAGGAACACAAAAAGCTACAATCTGAAAGAATGCCGGGGGCGGGGGGACCTTGAAAACTGTAACGTTGAACAAATCAAAGCAATTATCTTCATGCGTGTCAAGTATACGTCCTCGTCACTCTATGCCTCTATTCTCTATGCCTGATATAAGATTAGCGATTCAGTGAACCTGCAGAAACTCTAAAACATGATAGATAAAGACAGGTGCACTTGACATCTTTTACAGATTTAATTTATTTAGGGATCGAGAAGCTAGACCTATATATTCAATAAAGCAGCTACACTTTTTTTTTGCCGCGGTCACGCGCTTATCACTACCAGCCGGCCGAATTCGGTGTTTGACCCCATTAGGTTATCGTTCTTATGGCATGTATAATGGACTTCGATTCGATTCCTATTTGCGAATCGGCTTCCTACGGGAATAAGAAACTGCAAGAGCTACCAGTTGGCCATAGATATCGACTACAGCAAGCAGAGTGCACGGCGCATACTCTATGGGCTAAGTTTGGTCGGTACACAGTGGTGTCGTATTCACTCGAACGGGTCTGTTTAATGGTTTATTAACCGAATGAAAGAACTGTCGAAACTAAACATTCTTCGGTGCTACTTAAACCTGATGAGATGACCGGCTAATAACTATCTAACAATCATAATGTCATTTGCCTAATGATAGAATAATGTTTCATCCACAAAGCTAATGTAATAAATTGACCCTTTAATTTGGCCATACTGGGGACTGGCCTAGTTGGCTCTTGTCCCGCTGTAACATAATGATCCTACAGAGCTACAAGTGATAAAGTGTAATTTGTTGTGTAAAGATGACTTGTTATCCTTATGGGGCACGCTTTTACTCTCCCACAAGGTCAATTCATCGTAATCGTTTTGAGTTTCGTACAACGCCACACTTTTATCCGTTCAATAAAATAACTGCATGGCATCATTTAGTTTCAAAAATAAATAATAAAAGCACCTAAGTGTAATGCATACCTATTATCGAACGATTGTCGAATGACTGGACTGAACAGGCCACTTTGGAGAACTGCTACCGTCTTTATTTTTGTCTGCAGTCGTTTACGACTCGTGCACACCTAGGCAATCATTTCAACCCTGAAGAGATCCGTGGAAACAGCCCCTCTTCGTGCTCGTCTGCATCAAGACCAGCTTTTGCAGTAGCCGGATTCCCTCAACGCCGAACAATTATGGTGGTTACTCATGGTGGAACAATCATGGTGGCCCACACCCGAGTAACAGGGACGTTAAACCCCACTAATCAATCAATCAATCATCCTCCCTCCCTCCCTCCCTCCCTTTCTTTCTTTCTTTCCTTCCTCCTTCCTTCCTTCTTTCCTTCCTTCTTTCCTTGCTTCCTTTCTTTATTTCTATCTTTTTTTTATCTTTTATTGACCTTTTATCTGATCTTTTATCTGATCTTTTTGTGATGTTTTATTGACCTACAAGTCCATAATCACAAAGCATAGTTTACTGTAAACTAAACACACTAAAATACGTGCCACCAGCGCACCTTTGAGGGCCATATTTTCTAACAGACATCGGCGTCGAAACTTGAGCTCCTCATGTACGATACCCAAATCTGTGCCTCACAATTACGCGTTTCTCGAAACGTCGTGGCAACGTTGCAACCATCGGTTAATGCGTACACTCCGAGCTAGCCATCGCTTGCTTCGATATACAATAACAGTCGATACGCCCTTCCCCTCGCTGTGAATTTTTTTTTTGTTTTCCTTTCGACCAACGAAAGTTGGTCTTCCTGCTTCTGTCAAATGCTGCATCCTCGTCGTCTGGAAAACGCTTTCTCTCTCGACGTCTATTAGAGACCAGCATGCGGGAGACCACCGTTATAAGCCTTATCTTTGTCTTCACGCTCTGCAGCTCGTCTCTTTGTTCGTTACCCTAACCGCACGCGAAACAATAGTCTTTCTTGCTTAACGTGTCATGTAAAGCACGAAGCCCCGAAGAGGAACGTCGTCCTGCCTCGAGCACAAGCCCAGATGTTGGCACTCTCACGCCTCGCTGAGCAAAATTAGTCTCGTAAATTTTGCTTACTGGCGAGAGCTTCGTCGTTGTGCGCGCTTGGCGCGTGCCTTAGACTCGCTGACGTTGCCGAGAAGAGAAATTGCTGCCCGCAGATCGTCCAGGCTCCAGAAAACGCCGCCGGCCGAAGGCTGGGCGGCGGGAAAAGGGACGCGGAAGAGCGAGCCGCCGATGCGATGAACCGCGGCCTTGCTGCCCCGGGACTGCTTTCTCGCTAAGGCGCGGATAATGCGATTTCGAACCTTTTTGCAGCGCAAAACAGGGAGCTAGCTCGTTCTGGCTGCACTCTGTGTTCGCGCCATATCTCGTTTTTTGTGCGTTGGTGTGCTTCGAACCATTGTGTCCTAATTTAACGGTGACTCCACGTATTTTAATTCAATTGAGCACCTTACAACATGCCACGGTGGCCTGTATTGCATATGGTGTTTGACTGCTGACCCGCAGGTCGTGGGACCGATTGCCGACTGCGGCGGCCGCATTTTGATAGAAGTGGAAGTGCTTGAGGCCCGCAAACTGCGATTTAGGTGCACGCTAAAGAACCCCCGGTGCTCTAAATTTGCGGAGGCCTCCACTGCGGCGCCCTCGTAATCATATCGTAGTCTTGTGACGACAAAGCTTAACAGTTATTATTATAATATTATTGTGTACTTTTAGTTTCTTTATATTCCTCTTTGTCAACCCCTTATTTTCAAACCCCCTTGCCGGGATAGCATACCGCATACTAACCACTAGTTAACCTCTCTGCCTTCCTTTCCTCTTTTTCTCTTTCTGTGACGTACTCAGTACTTCAAAATAATGTGCATTTATACAAACACTCGTAGCTGTCACACGACGGCATTGACGTCCTGGTATTACAACATGCCGCTTAATATGACGTCGACGCAGCTTGTTAAGCGCTGCGGCTAACTTTTATACTGTCATTATGACACCTTAATGCGTAATCGTTCGTCATGGTCATGAGTGTTAGCGAAGCATTAATATGCAGTCGCTAGTATTGCGAAAGTATCCATTAAGACATTAACGAAATGATACTTGTGGTGACAACATTGATGTGACCTCATGGAGGCAGCTTTTCGCTGTGCTGGCACTGCAGCATGGCAGTTTCAGTCGTTTCAAAAGCTAAAAGCTAGCTGGCTGTGTGGAACGTAAAGAAAACATTTACAGAAAAAAAATTGAGACAATGAATTTTCCATGTAAACGCAGAATGGTTCCCCTCTCGCTTTATCTCGACCTAAATTACTGACAATTTATAAGTGAGAAATAACGCCATAATTTCGAGGAGCTCTTTCTCTCTTCCTTTCTTTTTTTTTTTCAAGCAGACCATGGCGTTTTGCTGTGCTCTTCAGTCAAAGAGTGCGACGGAGGTCCGCAAAGGCGTCCGTCGTCTTCCCTTATCGCCTGTCCGAAGTGAAGGAGGCAATTCCCTGCGCAGTTTCTTAATAATAAATCAACCGATAATGCTGTAACGACTTTGGCTTTCTCCTCCCCTCTTCTGCCCGAACACAGCCTTCATCGGGAGAGAGCTGTCAAAGGCTGCTAGACAGCGCGGTGTCATAACTGGATTATTAACTCCCGTAAATCTGTCGAGGCGATCGTTGAGCCATCCTTCTTTTCCCCTCACCACTGGCCGCTCTCGCCTTCGCGTTTCCTGGACTACGCTTGATTACAGCGTTCTCAAAAGCGCGCAGTATACCGCTAAGAAAAGTAAGTGAGCTCGAAGAAGACTTAGTGGCTGTCTCGCGGACGCAGTAGCAGGTGGGGGCAACGCAGTAGCAGGTGGCATTACCGTACACTTGGATGTCTCCACTCTACCCTTGTACAACTGACAGGTTACCATGGTGAAGTTGAAGCAGTCCATTGAAGCTAACAACTCGCCAGACCCCGCTGATGGTTCAAGCGAGAGCGCTAGTTCGAGCAGCGCTGCACCGAACTAGTGAAGAGAGGCTGCAAGGCGAGGCCCGGCGCTGCATGTCCGGGTGAGAAACGGCCGCCACTGTCGTCTCGAGCTACGGGAAAAAATTCTAATTGAGAACGTGGCCCGGAATAAACAAAACAGAAAATATCGAACGTTGTACGGGTTTCTCATTAAGGTTCATTAGTTGCGAAAGAGGTTTTCCGGGCATTGTGGCAGCGGCCGAAACACAGCGTGTGAGACGGGCCCGCGAGTGGAGACGAACGAGGACTGAGCCGAGTAGCGCGCGGCTAATAACAAAAAAGGAGTAAATACAAAATAGCAGTGTCGTTATAAATGAAATGAGTCGCTGGGTCTGTAGTGCATAACAAAAACAAAAGAAATAAAAGTGAGACAAAAAAGTCCCATCCCCACTCATGCATGCGGTGTTCTCGACGAACGTCATGACACGCCCACCTTTTCCTGTATACGCTTTTCTTTACTTTTTTTGCATATATTGTACGATATCACCTCTCAAAGGTTTCACCAAATGCCACCACGAAAGCGACTACGTGTTTAAGTTCTCCACACCCCTTCCCCCTGCTTTCCTCTCTCACTTTTTTCAAATTTCTCTCGCGTTTCGTACGAGCCTTTTCATCCCTGCGCACTTTTTTTTTCTGTGATCTAGGTAATCATCGCAAGCGCACCTTACAGGCGAACTATCTGCTTCCACCTCGGTGTGATTGAGCCATGATGAGGCGACGGCGGGAGAAGCCTTGAAGTGCCGAGCCGTCCTTATTACGACATTCTGCGGGACAGCCAGCGAGGCGAATGGCGGGCTGCCGATAACGAGCACTCTGCAGCGGGTCCTGCCTCGTGTCCACGCACTACAAAAGGAGAAGTAGTGTGGAGGAAAATGGAGAGAACGAAAAAGAATGGAAACGCGCGCCCGCGAACAGGCGACAAACGGCGAGAAAGGGAGCGAACATTCCGTACGGTTCGCCTCTTTATTTTCTTTTGTTTTTTTTATACGCGGATGTATAAGAGAGCGATAATCATGGAGATGACGGAGATATTTTAAGAAAGTCGGCTATGTTAACGATGTCGGTCTCAGGAGTTCAGAAATGCGGCTATTTTTCCATTGAAGTTACAAGTGAATTCGTACCCACTCAGAAATTCTAGCTTGCGTACAATGAAGAAAGGTTATTTATAGATGAGTTGCTTCCACAAAAAAAATGATTGAAAGTCACTGTTGCCGAATACCGCATGCATGAAATCGATGCAATACGCGTTTGCAGTTTTTCTTTTCTTTTAAAACATAGGTGCGACCTACTCATGAGTGGAACAGTGTAACGTACAGCAGCGCGAATCGGTAACCTGGATTTTTTCTCCGAGCCAATGGTTTCAACAGATGTAAAAGTGTCTATCGTTCCAATCGCTCAGTGATTGACAGCTGGGCGGAGGTCTTGCGAAGGTGGCTTCATCTGAAATATACTGCTGAGGGTCAGTGTTACCATATAAAAACCTCAACTTCGCAGTATATATGAGCCTATGTTGGACATGTCCGAGCTTTAATTAGTTAAGGACAAATTTGCTTAGATCTCACTACAAGCAAACAAACAAAGACCCAAACGCACTCACGCATGCTCACAGACACACGTACATATATAAGGCAAGTAAACGTACAAACTAGCAGACAAACGAGTACCCGCGCGATAATTTTTGTATGTAGCACCACGTTGGTACATCAAAGATGGCGCGACAGTTACCACACTTGACGCGTCGCGCTCGCGTTCCGGTGAAACAGCGGGCATCAAATCCCGTGGCTTGAAGGCGCTGTCATTTCGCACCTCCGCCTGCACGAAAAAACAAAACAAAACAAGCATGATGAGGATGTCACTACGCTGTGTCGTGCGGGCGCTAATACGAGCTGTCAACTCGTCTCGCGCGCGCCGCCAGTGCGGCTTCGCTGCTCAGTGCATCGCAACGTCCGAGTCGCAACGTCCGCAGGGACGCGCGTCCGCAAGGCGAGTCGAAATTGCGACATGTTAGTACGCGCGACAATTTTCGGTCGCGTCGCCAACCTCGTATACCGGCAGCGAGGACTGACCGTCAAAAGCCACCGAGCGTGTACCCGTACTCGAAGGTGCGTCGTGGTCGCGGTAAGACTCAATCTGCATCGGAAATGACGGAAGCCGGCCATCAGCGACGAAATAGCGTGGGAGTGGTCATTTTGTTCACTGCGAGCTGGACCGCGCAGTTTAGTGTGCGTGGGTATACTGCGACAGGTGGGCAAAGAAAGACGGCAGTTGAAGAGGAAGCTGCAGCAATGATATCAATGACAGGGCGGGAACGATGTTGTGTGTAATTTCCTTTGAGTCATTTCCTGCAGTTCGTCTCTTTCCTTAATATAATATGACAGCTTGTGGCTGCCGCCATGCAACAAGATCCAGGTTTTTTTTTTAGGAGTATGTTGAAAGGATAATTCTGTTACCCGCAAAATGTTACTGACAGTTTCGTGAACGCGTCAACAATCCGCTTTAATCCTGCAAAACCTCCAGATGTCTAGCAAACTTCTTGCTTGCGACATTTTTTTTTCGAACGAGTGATTACCTTCTCGTGTACATACTGTATCTATAATTGGTAAGTGGCCATTTTTAAATGTCGAATAACTCTAAGGCAAGCTTACAGAAGATAACTAGAGATAGTCTGGTGAATGCATATCTGAGCAGGCTGGTAATAAATTGCAGTGCTGCATTTATTTGTACACTTAACAAGTTTCCAGTGCGGTGCACCTAAAGCTGAAGAGATCACTCTGGTACGTTCCCATCATATTCAACGAAGAGTGCATGAAATACTCTTTGTTGTTATTTTTTTATTAAAAAAGGAGTAAATGCGACACACCTGCAACCCTGAAAAGCTCTGTGGCTCTGACTACGACTGCACTCTATATTATTTTCATCATTTTGTGCATGATTAGTGCAGAGAGAGAAAAAAAAAAGAATGTATCAATACCACACCTGGATATCACGGGTTGGACCTAATGTTTTATACAGTGTAAGCTTGAGTAAAAGAGCACGCCAGCCATGCCACTAAGTGGAAAGTTCCGCTTCGTTGCCACTCTTCTACGCACAGAGGGCAGGCTAATTGCGCCGATCGATGGAAACGCTATTTGTAAGGCCGTGCTTTTGTTGCAGTCCGCACCTGTACAGGTGCGCTGACAAGAGACAGTTTATCACGTAGCAAACGCAGATCTGCTAGATAGTGCACATTACGCGAACGTATTTGAAGACGCTGTTGACAAAGCACGAAATTGTTTTCTTTGGCTAAACGCAACTGAGTTGGGGAAAAAAAATGGCAGCATATCCACGGAGTGAATGATGGAGAGTGGGCGAAGCATCCGTCCGTCTATTCGTTCTTGCTTCCGTCCGTCCATGCGTCCGTCTGTGTGACCGTCCATGCGTCCATCCGCCCGTCCATGCGTGTGCCTGTTCGTGCGTCCACACGTCCATCCCTGCGTCCGCCCCTGCGTCCGTTCATGTGGCCATCCGTCCGTGCAGCCATCCATGCGTCCGTCCATGCATCTGTCTGTGTGTCCGTTCGTCCATCTAGTCAATACTCCAAGTACCACTATCTCGCATCTTTTCATCATATATTCCACATTTTGAAGCACCGCCATCCAGCGGACATTCGAAGGACTAAACGAGAGGTGGCACACGCACACTTTCCTACGGCTTGCGCTTCGTGTCTAATTCCCACCTTTAACACCTTCCAGCTCATGGTATATACTAGTTCACTGTATTCATGACACTGTGGCCGAACGGTTGCTAAATCTTTTTTAAACCAAGGAGGTTACGCCCAGCGAGTATAACATAGTGACCATTTCTTGCTAGATAGTGCTCAATGTAGTTGGCAATGACTGTTAATGGGGAATGAGAGAATTCAGCTTTTAGTTAACGCGCACGCTGCGAATTTTTTATTGTTCAACAACGCACAGGAGAAATCTCCCACCACCACCACCTTGCAGGTCAAAGCGTAAGACATGTTACGTACAACGACGAGGGACGAACGGGTGCCGCTTTAAGGAGCTTCGTCCCTAAAGAAGGAGTCTAGGTTGCTCGCCATTCTGTACAAGATTGTTCATAGGTTTAGAGGTGATTGCTAATTTAATTCCTCAAATTGTATTGTGAACGTGCTACGATTCGAAAGGCGAAAAGTTCAATGAAATGAAGTACACAAGGTTGAAAGGAATTACGCATACTAAAGCAAACACGCTTCTTTAGTGAATATGTGCCCAGCGCTTTAACTGAAAAAACCGTCAATGCTGATGCATACTTTACAGCACACACTCCGAGAAAAGATTATACAACATCCAACAAATAAGCTTCCTGCTGAAAAGCACCCAAAAATAATTTTAACTCAACGAAACAGCAGGTGGTGCCAGTAGCAACCTTGAATAGCTAAACAAATAAATTGAATGCGTGCGTACATGAATGTGGTTCACACTGAAAATCCGCAGTAATTTTAAACATACAAGGGTATGTTGAAATATACAAGGGAACGTACGATACGCTTACGTTACCTTGTATGTTTCAGTAAGCGCAGCCTTGAGCGTTTCCGTAAGCCTGGCTTACGTTCCGTAGGTACAGAATCAGGAGAACACCAGCATATTTCAGCAGATTACAGGAGTCATGTGACCCACAAAAGCGCTAAACGTTCCTCTTAACGAGAGTCCTCTACGCGACATGTACCAAAAAAATCACACATCATGTTTTTTTTTTTAGGGCGTGCATGTGTCAGGAGCACCAGTGGGTGAGAAATATTCTCCAGCATAGGCACATTTGTATTTTTTTATTGAAGTCATAGTGGTGATGGAGACGGAGAGGTTAGGAGAAAAAAATTTGCATCTTTTCGCCTTCTGAGCCTCTCCTCCGAATACAACGCGTCATAAATTTTGCATGTGTAAAATGTGGTAGAAATAAATTGGCACAAAACTGACTCATTCAACTAGAACTGATTGTAGAGAGCGTTTAGCAGCCAACAATAGCCGCCAGTAGGCAACAGTTACCCAGTGCTCGTAGAATACGAGTGTATATTCAGGCTGAACTGCTCGATATGCTGTTATCATGGACATCAGACCCTTATACAGGAAATGTCCGGAAGAGGTTCCCGATATGTATTGCCATTAGAAAGCCTTAGGGCGCAGCGGTTGCTGTCGGCCGCTTGTGTGTGTGTCTCTGCAGCTGCGTTTCTGGCAAGCGTCAGTCGCTAGCGAGAGTTGGTCCGGGCAGACATGCTCGCTTCCAATGCCGCGCGTTCGATCCAGCCACTCTCCTTGCGACCCAAGTCACGGAAAGTGGAGGGGCTACCCCCGCGTGCCTGCTACGTGGGGAATTATTTATGACCGCCAATATTCGCCCCGTCTTCCCGAATAATGTAACGCCACGCCGACGAGCTTCTGGGGGAACACGGGAAACACCAAAAGGAAAGAGTTATCAAGCCCGAAAACACACACACAGAAAAAAAACGATGCATGCTGGAGATAAACAAATATGTAACGAAAGTGCCAACAGCATCAGCGGAAAATGGAAGCGGCTACACCGGAGAATGTGCGTGGCCTGCTCGCGCCGAACCGTTCGCTTTTGTGTCAGCCATGCCGTTGGTGCAGCTGTGGCCGCGGCTGGCGTCTATTCGGTCGCGTCAGCCCACAACGTCGACCGTTGGCCTGAACACCGTTCCGTCCTTGTTGAGGTCTATATTGCACCGCGTGGCCGCAGAAGGAGCACCGCAGCCATTCGCTTCATTGTCTCATTTGTTGCGGCCTTTCGTGGTTAGGTTTGCATTCTTGTCTCTGAATATACTCAGAAATATGAAAAAAAAAACATGATAACGTTACGGTACTTTGTTTGCCTTTTCTTCGGGTCACGTGCAGTTCTTGTTGTCCGCCGCCACCACCACCACCACCGCCCGTAACCACATCGCGTGAAATTAAAAAAAAAAACCTTGCACCAATGACACAGTGGGGCTTGAACCCTGGTCCGCTGGGTGCCAGCTCAACATTCTACCTCTGAGTTACGCTGGTGCTTGTATCTTGTTGTCAAACTTGCCTTACGCAGGCAAGACCTAGCACCAATGGCACAGTGGGGCTTGAACCCGGGTACGCTGGGTGCTAGACCAGTATTTTACCACTGAGCTAAACCGGGGTTTTTTTTCTGCTTTATTGCCTGTTTCCAGACACTACGCACATGAACAATGCCGTAAAGGTCGCGAAAACAACTGGTGGCAGTCCTACGGAATGCACACTAGTTTTAAAATTCCTTGAGAGCTGTCAGGGGTTCCACCTTCGACAATAATTGAGGAACAGACTCCCGTGTTTTCGTAAGTTCCACTAATTTCGCCATGCACTCACGAAAGTATATTCTTGCGAGTCGTGCATCTAATCACAGTGAAATCCTGCCATACGGGCCCGCCATAAACAGTGGAGGCCCGTTAAATTTTTTAAGTCAAATGGCAAACCTTCCTCATTTTCAATCGGCAGAAATCTGATGCCGTAAGGGTCTAGCGGGAATTCCTTTTTGATTGTCCTCTGCAATACA
The DNA here is from genome assembly GCF_013339725.1 of Rhipicephalus microplus. NCBI lineage: Eukaryota > Metazoa > Arthropoda > Arachnida > Ixodida > Ixodidae > Rhipicephalus > Rhipicephalus microplus. The sequence goes on from NC_051165.1 coordinate 256,707,581, forward strand.
TCTCAAAAATACACTCCCTCCCAGCAATGCAAGAAAACGTGGTCAATAGTTTCTGGCTTCTTACAAATGAGACAGTTTGACCCCCAAGGTAGAAAGACACCCCGCTCTTCTAGAAATACCTTGACGTGCAAAGTGCCGGTGTGAAGCCTAAAAAAGAAGTTTCTTGTGGCAGGAGCCACTTGCATTATTTTAATCCTTTTAGCACGTCCTGCCCTTGACCTTCACTGTATATGACCCTCTACATTGGAACGGGTAACTTTGTACCACAAACATTTCTGTACAGCTTTTTGCGTGACACTGAAAATAAGTACTCAATGGAAAATCTGACAGACAAAAAGCCGACACTTGAGATCAACTTCTTGAGATATCCACGGAGAGTGCCATTCATGTTGTCTGTGCCCACTACATATTGCCGCCAGCACGTAGTGGGTTGGCAGCAAGAGCGGCTCTAAATCTGGAGGAAAAAAGAAGATCGCGTTCTTCTCTGCTCGAGAGCCAGCCCCGACTGACGCATCGTCCTAGAGCTAGCCACCCGGTCGTTCAATAAATCCCCCAGTACTTGTGACTCATCGTGACAAACTGGTGGAAGGTGCTGGGTAGCCTCACGGATGCTGCAGACCCCCCCCCCCCCAGGAAGCCGTAATACGAGTCCAGTGCCAGTCAACACTCCCGTGCATCGGACCAGCCGCCGAATCAGGGGATTGCCTCCGGAAGTCAACGATACTGCTCCCACCACGTCAACAAACATGACCAGCACTTCGGTACAAACCTTGGCAACCGGCACGGGAAGCACGTCGCCGAACCGCTATACGTTGGAAAGCCCACGGGCACCGCCGACGTTCCATGGTACGGAGCGCGAAGACGTTGAGGACTGGTTGGCGGACTTCGAGCGCGTAGCCAACTTGAATCAGTGGGACGACGCGGCGAAACTGGGTCGTGTCTACTTCTATCTCGAAGACGGGGATCGCACGTGGTATCAAAATCGGGAGGAGCAGCTGACGACGTGGCCCGAATTCTCTCGTAGACTTCTGCAGACATATGCCAGCACTGACCGCCAAGAAAGAGCTGAACGAGCTATTCTTGCCCGCGTCCAGTCGCCAAACGAAACTGTGACCGCGTACGTCGAAGACATGACGCGCCTCTTCCGACGGGCCGATTCAAGAATGACTGAGGACAAGAAGTTGCGTCACTTGATGCGCGGTGTCAAGGACCAGCTTTTTGCCGGCCTCGTGCGAAGTCCTCCGAAGACGGTCGCGGAGTTCTTGTCCGAGGCCGTGACAATGGAAAAAATGCTGCAGCAGCGATCCAACCAATACGACAGGAGAGTCAGTGGCATGTCTACTGCCGACATTTTCACCGCCACTAGAACCAACAACGACTGTCTACGTGAACTCATCCGTGATGTGGTACGTGAAGAGTTACAAAAGGCTGGCGTAACACCTCATCCTACAGTCAACTCTATTGCGACTGTGATCAAGGATGAGCTGCACCAGGCCCTCCGGGACACCTTGTCTCATGATACAGCTGTGCCAGCTCTTGCTGAATACCGCCGTGAGACAACCTACGCGGAAGCCTTGAAACGCCCTGCTGCAACGCCGCCATTATTCGTCCATCCTGTTCCTGCTGTTTCACTACAGTCAGCGCAGCACATACCGTACTACGAAGGCACGTACACGCCACCGCCCCTGCCCTTTGTCCCTGGTGCTTCTGTCGCCCATCGTTCAGTGCAACCAGTTCAGTACATCGACGATCGGCGCACGTCTCCTCGTAAGTCTGATGTTTGGCGCACACCTGATTGCCGGCCTCTGTGCTTTCACTGCGGAGAAGCTGATCACTTGTACCGCCAGTGCCCATATCGCCGTCTTGGGCTTCGCGGCTTCTCTGCGTACTCGCCGCCACCCCGTTACGGTCAGAGACCACGCGACATCCAAAACTACCTCTCCCAGCAGCATGCACCACCGTCTGCCGGGCGCCAGTCGCGCTCGCCATCACCGAGGCGATTTTCATCAACGCCCCAGCGGTATTCTACCGCACGATCTCCCAGCCCCCGCCGGGAAAACTAGCCGAAGCGACCTCTGGGGGCGGGGTCGCTGAACGTCGAAGCGCTGAAGACCTCCTATTGACGCAGAACAGTACAGAAACTGGTCCGACATCACCTGCTGCTGCAAAGGATAGCCGGCTTTCACTCGACATAGCAGTAACAATTGATGGTTGTGTAGTTAATGCGTTAGTGGACACCGGCGCAGACTATTCCATACTGAGCGGGAAACTGACAACGCTGCTGAAGAAAGTAATCACACCATGGCATAACTCGCAGATTCGGACAGCTGGTGGCCATGTCGTTACTCCACTGGGTGCCTGCACAACTAGAGTACAGATTCAAGAGTACACATTCGTAGCAAACTGCCTTGTTCTACGTGAATGCTTCCGTGACGTCATTCTGGGAGTTGATTTTCTACAGGAAAATGGAGCTATCATTGATCTGCAAGAGCGCCGCGTCACGTTCTCAGCCCAGCGAGCAATCAACGTGCAGGATGACGGAATGCGTGTCGACGTACTCCGTATTTCTGAACAGAGCGTGACGCTTCCTCCCCGAGCCAGTGTTCTAGTCGACGTAACATGCTGTGGTTTCAGCGTTGGCGATGTGGTGGCCGAGACAAATTTAGAACACCTCCTGCAGCAAGGCATATGTGTAGCGAGAAGTGTAATACACGTTCGTGACGGCCGATCTGAATTGCTCGTTACCAACTTTAGCAACGAGCATCGACACCTTTTCCGTGGCACTTCGATAGCGTTTGCCCACGAAGTAGCAAACGTAACCAACTGTCTCACGTCAGAAGTAGTGGATAACGCAGGCACATCAATGAGCAACATTGACATCAATCCTGATCTGTCCACCGATAACCAGACTGCGCTGCGAGCGCTCTTGTTCGAGTACAGGTCTTGCTTCGCAAGTTGCTCGAAGATCCGCCAGACGTCCATCACTCAACACAGGATCATCACGTACGAGGACGCACGCCCAATACACCAGCACCCCTACCGCGTGTCGGCTAAAGAACGTGAAGCGATACGTACGCAAGTTCGCGAGATGCTTGACGATGGCGTTATCGAACCATCCAACAGCCCGTGGTCATCTCCAGTCGTGCTTGTCAAAAAGAAGGACGGGTCGCTGCGCTTCTGCGTCGATTACCGAAAGCTTAACAACGTGACCAAAAAGGATGTGTACCCGCTACCGCGTATCGACGATTCGCTAGATAGACTTCGTCATGCCCATTATTTCACTTCTCTCGATCTCAAAAGCGGGTACTGGCAAATCGAGGTAGATCAGCGAGACCGCGAAAAGACAGCCTTCGTGACTCCAGACGGCCTATACCAATTTCGAGTACTCCCTTTCGGCTTGTGTTCAGCGCCGGCGACTTTCCAGCGAATGATGGACACTGTCCTCACAGGGCTGAAGTGGCAGACTTGTCTTGTCTACCTTGACGATGTGGTGGTCTTCTCTGCCACGTTCGAGCAGCACCTTCAGCGCCTGCGCAGCGTGCTGGAGGCTATCCGATCGGCGGACCTCACACTAAAGCCACAGAAGTGCCACTTCGGCTATAAAGAACTAAAGTTTCTTGGACATGTAGTTAGCGCCGAAGGAATCCGTCCCGATCCAGACAAGCTTGCCGCTGTTGCCGAATTACCAGCTCCTGTCGATAAGAAAGCCGTCCGGCGCTTCCTTGGTTTGTGCGCCTACTATCGCCGATTCATTCATGGCTTTTCACAGATAGCAGAACCTCTGACTCGTCTCACAAGAGACGACACACCGTTTGTCTGGGAAAACGAGCAACAAGCAGCTTTGATGAGCTGCGACAGCGCATGCAATCAGCGCCCGTTCTCGCTCATTTCGACGATGATGCTGACACGGAGGTCCATACCGACGCTAGTAACATTGGGCTCGGTGCAGTGCTCGTTCAGCGTCAAGAAGACATCGAAAGAGTGATAACCTACGCCAGCCGCTCTCTATCGCGTGCTGAGGCGAATTATTCCACTACGGAGAAAGAGTGCCTCGCAGTCGTGTGGGCAATCACCAAGTTCCGCCCGTACCTTTATGGTCGTCCCTTCAAGATAGTGACGGACCACCACGCCTTCTGCTGGTTGGCAAGCCTGCGCGACCCTTCATGACGGCTAGCACGGTGGAGCTTGCGGCTGCAGGAATTTGACGTCACCATCGTCCATAAGTCCGGCGTAAGCATGAAGACGCTGACACACTGTCACGCGCGCCCCTTCATGTCGGCAGTCAGGAAGCAGAGGAAGACGAAGGCTTCCTGGGCGCCATTAGCTCATCAGACTTGAGTAAACGGCAGCGGGATGACGCAGAGATTCGTCCGATCATCGATCATTTAGAGGGCCAGGACACAATCATACCACGTCATTTATTCCGCTCGTTGCCGTCGTTCTGCCTTCGAGATGGTCTGCTGTACAAGAAGAACGCTCGTTCGAACAACCGTGCCTACCTCCTGGTGGTTCCTCGAGACATGCGAGACGACGTCCTCTTCGCTTGCCATGACGAACCCACATCCGGTCATCTGGGCTACTCACGAACACTTGCCAGAGTGAGTGAGAGGTACTATTGGCCAGGACTTTCGGCAAGCGTCAAGAAGTACGTGAAAAGCTGTCGGGAATGTCAGCGCCGAAAGCAACCATCTGTTAAGCCAGCTGGTTTGCTTCAGCCCATTGAAGCACCCTGCACGCCGTTCGACCAAGTCGGCATGGACATTCTCGGGCCTTTTCCTATGTCTGCGGACAGCAACAAATGGGTGATCGTCGCGACCGACTATTTGACACGCTACGCTGAAACCCAGGCGATCCCACGAGCCACGGCTTCTGAGGTAGCACAATTTTTCATGCGCCACATCGTGTTACGACACGGTGCTCCTTCCAGTGTAATAACGGACAGAGGGACGGCATTCACGGCGCAGCTTACGGACGAAGTTTTCAAACTGAGCAACACCAGACACCGAAGGACAACTGCGTACCACCCGCAAACCAACGGACTTACTGAACGACTGAATAAGACCCTCGCAGACATGATCTCAATGTACATCGACGTACAGCACAAAACATGGGACCGGATCTTGCCTTACGTGACCTTCGCGTATAATACCGCCGTGCAAGAGACCACGCGATTCACGCCATTTCGGCTTCTCTACAACCGCGAAGTGCAGACCATGCTAGACTCAATGCTACCGTGTCAGGACGAAGACGAGTTGGCAACAGACGCCGAAGAATTCGCAGAGCGTGCCGAGGAAGCCCGGCAGCTCGCGCGACTGCACATCGGCCAGCAACAGCAGGCAGACGCACGACGCTATAATACCCGCCACAGAGAAGTGTTTTACAGCCCCGGAGATCAAGTTTGGGTGTGGACGCCCGTCCGCCGCCGTGGCCTTAGTGAAAAGTTGCGGAGCCGGTACTTTGGCCCATATAAAGTGTTACGCCGCGTCAGTGACGTGAACTACGAAGTGGTTCCGGACTCAACACCCCATGCACGGAGCAGGACACGGCTGATGCCGGACGTCGTTCATGTGTTGCGCATGAAGCCATTTATTGCGCGTTGTTCGTAACTTTTCCTTTACCGTACAGCGTTCTTTGTGTTTTTTTGTTTATTTTGTGAACTTACTTTCTCGTTCATTGACGTTTCTTATATTGGCACGCTCTTCAATTTTTACTTTCACTTCATCCGAATTTCTATTTTTTTTTCACGTGCCTATGTAGTAGCATCGCGGTGCTGCTATGTACTTTCCTTTCCTCTTTTTGGTACTTGTTTTTTTTTCTTTTCGGAAGGGGGGATAATGCCGCCAGCACGTAGTGGGTTGGCAGCAAGAGCGGCTCTAAATCTGGAGGAAAAAAGAAGATCGCGTTCTTCTCTGCTCGAGAGCCAGCCCCGACTGACGCATCGTCCTAGAGCTAGCCACCCGGTCGTTCAATAAATCCCCCAGTACTTGTGACTCATAGTGACAATATCCAGGTGAAGCTTTTGTGTGCCCCAGTTGGCACACTGTACGCAGGAATGGATCACTCACGTTACGAAAAAAGAAAAACCTGTTTATGGGTTGCCTTATCAATAGTAGTGCCAAACCACCTTTTTTTACACGCCTAAATAGATTAGTTCGACTGCAACGTTGCTAACTTGAAGCCCACACGAACACCGCGAAGACACGATGGAACATCTGTATATTGACCCGTGATCAATGCTACACCTGCATCACGTACCAAAGTTTCGAGACTAAAAGCAAATTGCAAACCGCAGCTCTCGAGAACATTGATAGGTGATTCCCCTGCCACCTACTCGCCTTCAACTGAATTTCTCTCGCCTCTTCTTGCCATTTGTTGTTTTTGTATTGTTTTAGTGGTACTCCGAGGTATTTAAGAGGTGACGTCCTCCACTTCATATTGGCGAAAAATTCCGGTGCGAATGACCGCTCTCCGGGCCAAAAACCCACGCACTTTCCCAAGTTAACCCGACTACCAGTGGCATTGCTGAAACTCTTCACTACAGTGATAACCTCTGCCACACTTTCTTTGTCTGTGCAACAAACTTCGACATCATCCACATATGCCTGCACCAAGTTAACCCGACTACCAGTGGAATTGTTGAAAATCTTCACTACAGTGATAACCTCTGCCACACTTTCTTTGTCTGTGCAACAAACTGCGACATCGTCCGCACATGCCTGAATTTTAACTTCTGATGTCTGCTATTTAAAACCATGAATGCTGCTGTTTTCACTTATTGCTATGCATCACGTTTCTATATAGATGCTGAACAAAAGATGACTATAAGCGGGCATCCCTGACGGACGGAATGCCTAATGTTAATGGGGGCCCCTAATGAATTATTAACCACTAAACGTGTCAAACAATTGTGATATGTCAAAGCCACACCATCTCCGATTACCGAACCAACATTCACATGGTATAGTATGGCAAGAAGCAGGACATGAGAGACACAGCTGAATGCCTTTTCGAGATCGAGCTGCAGAATCGCCCCACGACCTTCCATGGCGTCACAACACCCGAGAACGCATCGCAATTTCTGTATATTGGTCACAATGGAACGCCCCATAATACCGCAAGATTGGTGAGACCCCACCAATTTTTTGATGACGTCCTGGAGTCACCACGCTAATACTTTCATCAATATTTTTGTAGTCGAAATTAGTTAATGACATAGGTCGATATGACGAAACTAGCTTTAACTTCACTCTCTCTCTTCGGATCTTTGGTATCAAAATAGTGTGAGCCTCACTAAAAGACCGAGGCAGAGTATCTAGTTTATGTGACTCGTTAAAGACTTCTGTAAGCAGTCCGGATTATCCACTCTTAAAAGTTTTATGAAACACGGCACCCAGGCCGTCAGGCCCCGGTGACTTACCCGGGTTGAGCTTGTCTATGGCCTTTTCTATTTGCGTTTGCGATACAGGCTATTCTAACACTGCTTTTTTGTCGCGACAACCGCGGCATTCCGCTGAAAAAGGACTCTTTGAACTTCTCCTCTTCAACTGGTCTGATAGCGAAGATTGCCTCGTATTGCTTTAAAAAAGCCCGTTCAATGCTATCTTTGTCTGCCGTTTCTACACCGTTGCATTCGAGAGTTTCTATATGGTTCCGCCTTGCATGACTTTTCTCAAGCACTAGTGCCCGTTTCGTTGGATTTTCATCTAAGCTCATTTGCATTGCTCTGGCTCGTACTACGGCTTCTTGATAGCACTCTTCATCATAGAACGCTAGCTTCTTCTTGATATTGCGCAAATCCTCGGCATACTCACCAGGCTTTTCCCATTCCAGTGCTGTCAGTTTCTGCAGCTACAATTTAAGCTCTCTTTCTTTCTTTCTCGATTCGAAGGTAAGGACACTTGATCGCTCAATCGCTATTATTTTGAACCACTGTTCGAAAAAGTCCCACTCTTCTGGTACTTTCTTCACAAGAGCTTCTTTAATCACTTTGATTTCATTCATCACTGCTACGTTGAAAGACTCGTCACTTACAAGAATGACGTCAATTTTCATTGATCCCACAAAAATTTATTGTGTTCTTTCTTCGCACCTACCTGATACACAACTAGGCAATGATCGGAAAAGGCAATCGGAACAACGTTATAGCAACTGCATTGTAGAATTATGCCAACTGATATGTACAGTTGGTCTAATCGGACCTTGAAAGTGGCTAAACTTAACTGACCGGTAACTTTCGAGGCATTCTGCATCATCCGCTAACTCATTTTCTCCAATCACTCCCGCCAGCACATCACTGCTTTTGTCTTTGAACTTGCTACTGCTCGATCCATCTCTTTCTTTCCATATACAATTAAAATCCCCTACCAATATGAGCTTCTTCTCATTGCACATGTACTGTCGCAGCTGATCAAAAAAGTTTAGCAGTTCCTGCAACGTAGTTGGAGCATAGACGCCAAGAACTTGCCAATCAGTGTCACAATAAACAATGTCGCACATTACTAATCGGCTTGAAAGAAACGCGAATACATTATGTACTACCAAACCAGGCAATTTTCGAACAAAGAGAACGAATCCTCCTGATCTACCTAGTGCATGGCTCGCAATGACAAAATACCACGCTGTGAACTATCGCACCATGCTCCCTGACCCTTCCTCACCCTCTACGTTTGGTCTCCTGCACTGCCAATATATCTAAATTTTCCTCCAACAACAACAACCGACACACTTGGTCTTGTTTCTTCCTGGAAGCAAGGCCTCTAACACTCAGAGTTGCAGATCTAAGGAACACGGCAGGAGCCATTTTAGCGTTGGGGGTGAAAGTGGGCCCGGAGCATGGCGCTTGCCTAGCGCGTCTAACGTAACGCTACACGCCTCCGGAACGGCCCGGTGGACCAGTCTCGCTGCCCACTGAGAACGAATTGTCCACAGCTTTCCTCTCCACCAGGTCTTGCTCTGAGGATGGTGCGTCTAGCAGTCGGTGTCTTCGCTGGTCGTTCCTCAACGCTCTTCTCGCCTTCTTTGTCCCCTTGGCTAGAAGCTTCCTCCAGTGATCTTTTAAATGATGTACCAACAGCGTTGCTCCCCGAGGCGCCAGCAGCGTTCCGTGATTCTTCCTCAGAATCCAAGTCCGTGCTCACACGCGACGAGACGCCTTTGGCAGGCCGGTACTGTTTAGACGCCAGTTAAGACACTCCAGTAACCTGCCCGCTCAAATCTATTTTCATATCCTCCGAGTCATTGGCCAGTGTTGCTGCACTATTAAGTGATCTGTCCGACGGTTCTGGTTGAGCGTCCCCTGTAAACGTGGATGCATGGTAGTCTAGTGCAGCTGCACTCCCATCTTCACTGCCTTGGGCGGCGTCTTCTGCCTCGGTTACGTCCATAATATGCTGTGCTACATCCGTTGTGTCCACTGATCCCATCACTGAGGCGTAGGAACGAACGCACTGTGCATCAACATGTCCGAAACGCCGGTAATGCGAACACAGAGGCAGCTTGCACTCATGATGCACATGCCTCGTTCCGTTGCAGCGCAGGCACTGCATATGCAGACTGGGAGCGATCGACCACTAGGGATAATTCACCAGAAATCCGGATCCGATGCGGCAAGTCATCCACCTCGATGCAAGCGTTAAGCTTAATTAACACAGAGCGTGTTGTCGAACTCTTCGTAATACCTTTCCGCTAACACCTGTTCCCGCTAACACCGTCACATGGCCGAACACTGCCAGCGCTGCACGCACACCGTCGTCAGCCGCACCGTATAACAGCCAGTGTAGTCGTAGCCTTACCTACTTCTCCTAGGCAGCGTCTTCTTTTGACCTGGAGTTCCTTTAGTTGAAGTAATCTCTTCATTGCCTCCGGGTTGTTTGACGTGACCACCCACACATGGTTGATCTGGTAGGCGCCCGACGCCGACACGTCGAGAAGTAGTCGGTCTTTGTTCAGAGCATCCCAGAAATCTTCGACCTTGAGAGGCCTCACTCGAATGTCTCCGTGCAAAAACACTGTGTTCAAAACAACATGTTCTGTTGGCAGATTCGGCAAGACGATCTCAAATTCATGTCGCTTTCGTCTGTAACCCAGTTTCCGCGGCCACCAAGAACCGCCTTCGCTGCTCCGTGGGAGCCATGATTCTTGCGTCCGATGCGTGCGAGTGCCGGCGAAAGAATGACTGAGCCACACGGGTGCTTGCGGCTTGTTGTCAAATTTGTCTTAGACAGGCTTGATGTCGGCAAAGCAATCGCGTTAATTCGACTTATAAGGCGTTTTAAAACAGCGAAAGAACAACCAGTCGTCGCATAATGCGAATAGCGTAACGAGTGGGCCGTCGAATGCTCCATACCATCAAAAAAGCTTGTTCCTATTCCTCTATTAACTGTGGTGCATACCCGCTTCAGCCATAACTCCTCATCGTCGTCAGCCACTGCATGGAGAATTGGCACAGAATTCCTTGCAAGTGTTCAGCGGACACCACGGTTCTCAGAAGAATGACGAAAAATAGCATAGCGAATGCCGGCCTACTACCCAAAAGTTTATTATTGATGCCCTAGTGGGTACCAAGCAAGTGTGCTTGCAGTAGTTACCCAATGAGTGTTTTGAAAAGGCTCTGAAAGGCCGCTTTTCTAGCTTTCGCTGTAACTGTGCTGCGTCTACCGCGCAGGCCAGGCCAAGTGACCTACGAGTATTATGAAGTTGAGTACTGATAGGCGGTTAGGTGGTATTTTACAGTGCTAAGAAAGTGCAAAGCCTCCTACTTAGAGATAGCGCATCAGCCTGCAATGACGGAATTGGGTCAAAATGCCGATGGTTCCCTATCCGTTCCCTATCATATTAAAACACGCGATGAATGAATCGTTAAAAAAGATAAAGGTCTGGGGTGCGGACTCAATGGAGGTAATCTGCTGGTAATTCACTCCCTCACCAGAGCAGAATTGCTCACTCTGGAGCAGTACTTGACCACTACCTCCCATATCAACGCACCAATCAACCCTCGGCCCTCAGCCTCCAGTGGCAGCGAAGTAACTGTCCAAGGCGGTGGTCAGACCTGTGACGCAGCGGAGGTTGATAAGAATCTGTGTGTCCAGATAGGTAACTATTGCAAATATAACTTGTCTACGTTTAACGATAGAACGCTATTTAGTGAGGCTAGCCTAGCTGTGCTATTCGATGAATTAAAAGGTGTTAAATGGGATGTAATAGGGCTCAGAGAAGATAGGAGGACACGCGAGGCTTGTACAGTGTTGATTAACGGACACGGCTTATGTCAGCGTGGATTAGTGGAGAGAAAAGAACTTAGGGTGAGTTTTTTTTATATACAAAAATATCGCTGGCAACATAAAGGAATATGTATTAGTGAGAGAGTGGCAAATGTCGAAGTTAAAGTTAGCAAAACATATGAGACGAAGGTGGTACAGGCCTACGCGCCTACATCGAGCTATGATGATCATTTAGGTTGAACATTTCTACGAACACGCCGAGTCAGCAATTAATAAAGCAAAGACGCAGCATACTATACTGATGGGTGACTTCAATGTCAAAGTAAGAAGCAGGCCGGAGACCATGCAAGGGGGAAATATGGCATCGGCTCTAGAAATGCCAGAGGAGAGTTAGCAGAGTTCGCAAAGCGTAATAATTTACGGATCTTAAATACCTTCTACAGAAAACGGGCTAACTGCAAGTAGACGTGGTGGAGTCCTAATGACAAACCTAAAATAGACTTCACTTTGTGCGCCCACCCAGGCATTGTACAGGATGTAGTAGTAGGCAGGATACGATTCAGGTGACCATAGAATGGTAAGAGCTTGCACTCACCTACATTTGAAAAGGCAACATAGGCTGATACGCAACAATCCAATTAATCAGCTAGCGTTAAAAGGGAAAGTATAGGAATTCAGAGTTTCGCTTTAAAATAGATTCGCGTCTGTAAACGAGGTAACCGACGTTACCGTTGACGAAATGAACGGCAATCTTACTAGTATATTTAAAAAGTGTGCAATCGAAGTCGGAGGTAAAGTCACTAGACAGAACAGTGGCAAACTATTCCAGGAGACGAAACATCTCCGAGACGAAACAACGAAAAGCTCGAACGCAACCGACGAAATACAGCTAGTGGAGCTTTTGAAGTTAATCACTTGGCGTAAGGTAGCCGACATCAAAAGGTATAACGTCGTGTCTCTCTGCGTTACACCCTTCTTTATCTGTTGCTTTGTTTACGGTGAACTATGGTGGCTCTTAATACGGCGTATATTTCTTAATGTGTGTTTATGTAGAGTTTGTCCATGTCCTGATTCCTTGATGCCTGCATCACTGCTGATGCCTCGAATGAGCCAACCGAGCAGGCTGTAAAAAGCGGCATAAGACTGAAAGCTCTGAAGACAAACTTGTGAATAGGCAAAAATAATATGTATGCATTAAGGTACAAGCAAGGCAATGTCATGAGTACGAGCAATATAGATAGGATAGCTGAGGTGGTGGAAGAGTTCAACAGAAAGCTGCACAGAATCCGAAACAACCAAAATAATATCGCAACAAGCAATAATAGCCCAGAGGAATTCGACATCCTACCAGTAACTACAGGGGAAGTAATGAAAGCCCTAGGAGAAATGCCTAGTCAATCTTTCAGTTACGTGAAATGGCTTCGTACATTCGACCTCACGAACTTCAGACCTATTTTTCCTTGCCCTGCCGTTCACTAATTCATTTTAATGCACGCAGTCTGCAAAAAAACATGGATGGTATCACAACTTTCTTATCATCAACTAGTCACAGGTTTTCTGTGATTTGTATTAGCGAAACGTGGCTTTCCGCATCTCATAATCACTTGTATACCTTCCCCTCATACTCTGCTGAATACTGTCACCGCGATAATAGTAATCATGGTGGTGCGGCTGTTTTCGTGTCCTCGGAACTGCGTTTTCATAGACGACTTGACTTGACACTCAAAGTGGCTAACTGCGAATCTGTTTGGGTTGAATTTCACGATTCATTTTTTTCACAGGACAAAAAAAACCTTATAGTTGGTTGCATCTATCGTTCACCGTCATCATGTGGAAGTGCTTATTGCTCGGCCCTTGGTAATTTGTTGCACAAATTATCACTGGAGCAGAAAAATGTCATTATCATGGGCGATATCAATATTAACCTCCTAGATCCATCCAACACACTGTTCAATGAATACGTTAACTGCCTAAATGGCTTTGGGTATGAAACCTAGTTACGCTTCCAACTCGATGTCCCGCAAATAAACAAGGTACACTTATTGACCACGTTTTATCAAATCTCCTTACTAACCCTGACTGCGGCGTTGTCGAAGCCTCTGTTACCGATCACTATCCAATATTTGTGCGTTTAAATTACACTCCTTGCGCTATTGTCACAGGCCTAACCAGAAAGAAGCTCAATTCAACAAAGTTCTTTGAGTTAATATCTGCTACAGACTGGAACCCAGTCATCGCGTGCGATAACCCTGAAACTGCCTACGATACATTTTCAAAGATAATTTCCAATGCCCTTGTAGATTCTACCGAAATAATGAACTGTAAAAAACCGTTCTCAGCTCCTCGTAACCCATGGCTATCTAGCAGTTTGCTTGATTGCCTGAAGAAAAAAGATAACCTTTATAGAAAAACAAAAAAACAACCGTTCAATACTGCGCTTCATGATAGGTATAAAAATATTCTAATCGTTTAGGAAAACTACTCAAACATGCCAAAACACAGTACTATGAAAATAAAATTAAGTGTGCCGGTAATGATGTAAAAAAACAGTGGGAAATTTTAAACTCGTTTTTGGGTAGATCCACCAGCATAGCGAAATAACAATGATAAAATCGGGAGACCTACTTCTCGATAATCCCTTAGACATTGCTAACTCTTTTATTAACTTCTTCTGTACAGCCAAGCAACGGGAAGACGATCCTCTGACCCAGCCTTACCCACGCATGCCTCACAGCTTTTTCCTTCACCCCGTGACACCTGAAGAAATAGTCACTATCATTTCTAGTCTAAAAAATACCGGGCCCGGTATTGATAATTTCCGCCCCTCTCTCATAAAACTCATAGCAAGTTTAATATCTGAAACATTTTGTCATATAGTAAACCTTATTTTTACCACAGGAATTTTTCCAAGCTCCTTGAAGAAAGCCAAAATAATTCCTGTTTTCAAGAAGGGAGATAAGCGTCTCACATCTAATTATCGACCTATAGCTATACTCTCATTCTTTAGCAAAGTTGTTGAAAAACTAATAGTAACACGCTTGTATTTCTATTTTTCAAAATTTCATGTCTTATCAACAAATCAATTTGGATTTAGGGAGGGATACTCAACTGATTTAGCATTAATTTACTTGACAGATAAAATCCGGCAGGCAATTGATGCAGGTAATTTGACTGGGGCGCTCTTTATTGATTTATCTAAAGCATTCGATTCACTTGTTCACAATATACTATTTGCTAAATTAGAGTCTATTGGAATAGCAGGTCCGCCACTGAAATTACTACGTAACTACTTAAAAGATAGAGAATATATTGTGTCTATATCTAACACTTACTCACACCCTAAAACAAGTAACATTGGGGTACCGCAGGGATCAATATTAGGACCTCTCTTATTTTTAATATACATCAATGATCTTTCACAATGCCTAAAATCATCTGACTGTATTCTTTACGCTGACGACACTACTATTTTCTGCTCAGATAACCACCTTGATTCATTAATCTACAAGCTTAACCACGACGCGGACAGCATAGTTACCTGGTGCCGGCAAAATAAACTACAGATAAATGCTACAAAATCTCAGTTCGTCATCTTTTCTTCTAAGCATAGGATTTATTCAGGTTCACCATCTTTAACTTTCGCTTCAAACACACTTTATCCTACTGACAGTGTCATGTTTCTCGGAGTCACATTAGATAAGCACCTAAAATTTGTTGAGCATGTTTCATCGTTAACAAAGAAGACAGCTTATGGCATTAGGATATTAATTAAAGTTCGCAATTTCTTCCATATGAACACACTAATATCCCTTTATTACGCTTTCATTCATACGTATATTAATTATTGCATATCATCATGGGGAAACACGTATCCAGTCCATTTATCTCCATTGCAACACACTCAAAATCAGGCTATTCGCATCATGACACATAGCACCTACACATCAGAAGCATTGCCTTTGCTCACCTCTAACGGTATTCTGTCGGTGGGAAAACTACATAAATATTCCCTCGCAATACTAATCCACAAATCCATCAGCGGAAAGCTCCCGTTCCCTATAATCATCAAAAGCCAGTATCCTTACTCTTTGTCAACACGTTTCGCATCCAGCAATAGCTTCTTATTACCGAAACCCAGAACTAATTATGGTAAGTTCACTACTAACTTTTCAGCCACACAACTATGGAACTCATTACCATGCCATGTTAAAAATATCTCCAATTTCCACGCATTCAAAATCAACCTTCGGAATTATCTGCATTCAGCATAGTCATTTCATCATTTCATCATCTCTGCTTTCTTTTGTAATTTTTAAATAATCCAACGATGTTTCGGTGTTAATTGCTTCTTTTTGAGTGTTTACTTTGTGTACACATCTTTGTTGCGTTAAAGTACTTTTGTTTACTCAGCTCTTATGGGAGGTCCCCTGTACAGTCTCTTGACTTTGGGACCTCCCTCTGTATCAGTAGTAAACCCCATTGTAACCACCATTTGTAACCAATCAATTTCAATAAACTTTCAACTTTCAATTTTCAACTTTCAATATGGACAGGATAGCTGAGGTGGTAGAAGAGTTCAGCTGTCCAGAATCCGAAACAACCAAAATGATGTCGCAACAAGGAATAATAGCCCAGAGGAATTCGATATCCTACCAGTAACTACAAGGGAAGTAATGAAAGCCCCAGAAGAAATGCAAAGACGCAAAACCGCATGTGACAATAAGGTATCAATGGACCTGCTGAAAAGTGGTGGAGAATTGTGTTACAAAAACTGGCTACCCTATATACGAGGTGTCTCTTCACGGGAAGAGCACAAGAATCTTGGAAGAAGGCCAACATCATCTTAATCCACAAGGAAGGAGACGTGATGGACTTGAAAAATTACAGGCCCGTCAGCTAGCTCTCCATCGTATACAAGTTATTTAAAAATGTATTTGCTAACATAAATAAAACATTAGAATTCAATCAACCAAAGGAACAAGCAGGATTCCTTTCGGACTATAGTCCACAATAGACTATATTCTCGTGATCAATCAGGTGATAGAGAAATGCACGGAGTACGACCAATTCCTATACATAGCCTTCATAGATTGCGAGAAGGCATTTGACTCAGTCGACACATCAGCAGTGATGAACGCACGAAGGAATCAGAGCATAATTGAACTATACATAAACATACAAAAAGAAGCCTAATGTGGATCCACGGCCACCATAGCTCTCCATAAATAAAGCGAAAGGAGCCCAATAAAGAAGTGTGTAGAGTCGAGAGACGTGGTCCACCTAATGTGATTCACCGCGTGTTTAAAGGAGGTTTTCAGGGCCATAGATTGGGAAGAGCCAGAGATAAGAGCTAATTGAGAGTATCTTAGTAACCTGCGATTCGCTGAAAACATTGCCTTGATGAGTAACTCAGGGGACGAATTACCGCTCATGATTACTGAACTGGACTCGGAAAGCAGGAAAGTAGGTATGAAAATAATACGTATAACACTGAGCTAATGTTCAACAGTCTCGGCAGAAAACGGTGCTTTGCGATAGGGGGTGGGGTGCTGGAAATTGTGCAGGAAAATGCCTACTCAGGACAGGTCGTATCCACCGAGCCGAACCATGATAGTGAAATAACTAGAAGAATAAGCATGGGGTGGGTCACATTCGGCAAGCATTCTCAAATCATGAATGGTAACCTACCACTAACCCTCAGGAGGAAAGTATATAACAGCTGCATCTATAGCCGGTATTTTTTACCGAGTAGAAACTTGGGTGCTTACAAAGAGAGTTCAGCCTAAATTGAGGACAATGCAGCAAGTTATAGAAACGAAAATAATAGGTGTAACCTTAAGAGACAAAAAGAGAGCAGAGGGAGTCGGAGAACAAACCAGGGTCATGGATATTATAGTTGAAATCAAGATGAACAAATTTACATGGGGCGGGTGCGTAGCACGTAGACAGGGCAACCACTGGTAATCAAGGATAACTAACCTAATTACCAGAGGAGGCAAAAGTGGCAGTAGAAAGCACAAGACCGGGTTTATAGGAGAATCATGGTACAGGCCTTTGTCCTGCAGTGCACATAGTCAGCTTGATGGTGGTGATGTAGTTTTCATCGTGCAAAAATAAAGGTAAAATGTGAGCTGTGTTGCACAGAGTTGTTTTTTCTGTACTTAAGTACAAATTCTGGCATAATTCGCAAGGCAAGAGATAAATTGTTTCAGCGAGTCTCGTCGTCACAGAGTTTTGCGACGACAGGCATTCTCACCCGAAGGAACATAAGCTGGTTTTCACTCGTTGCACATTATCTGTATGCTCCAGCTAGAGCTCCTTTCATTGCAATAAATTAGCATCTCCCGCTGAAGGGGACCATGACGCGATGAGAATCTGCACGGGGGGTGTGGCACACCACCTGAGATCCCACCGCGACTCGTGTCGTTTCTGCTCGCGTATCTCCCGAAACAGCGTTTGAATATGTGCGAGCTGTTTGTTTCTTGTCAGTACTTTGCGCGAACAACTAGAATTCGGCGTGAAATTTGGCGCTCAGAAAGTGGGCGAAATAGAAATAATTCTGAAGGTGGTGACGTTGGTATAGCTGGCACAACGAATGGGAACATTTTTGACGTGTTTGGTCGTGCTTAGCCGGCCGTTCTGGCGTTTTCGTTTTCCCTTCACCTCACGAGTGGGAATGTGTCTTAAGACGCTTAGCATCTGAAAGCCGCGCCTGGGGCGCGAAGGCAAGCGCCGCTCTGCTCTCTCGGGCACCCGACACGTCCACGACGCATCGCCGCATAAGAGACCATTTTCGTGTTAGAACCGTCCCGCGCTGCTTCACACATAGCAATGTCTTCTTCTTCTTCTTCTTCTTCTTCTTCTTCTTCTTCTTCTTCTTCTTCTTCTTCTTCTCTTCTTCTTCTTCTTCTTCTTCTTCTTCTTCTTCTTCTTCTTCTTCTTCTTCTTCTTCTTCTTCTTCTTCTTCTTCTTCTTCTTCTTCCTCTTCTTCTTCTTCTTCTTCTTCTTCTTCTTCTTCTTCTTTCTTCTTCTTCTTCTTCTTCTTCTTCTTCTTCTTCTTCTTCTGTACCGTTTCTGTAGGAGCGAGCAGCAGGAGCAAAGAGAACCGCCGCCGCGCCGCATGCAGTCAACCTTCCGCACACCACGTGATACCGGCGCTCCGAGTGCTCCGACCCACGCTGCAGTAACGGCCCGAGCCACGGTGCGGCGCTAGGACCTTTAAGCCCGCACCGCCGCCGCTGCCGCGATAAGCGCAGAGCCCGCAGCCACGGTGACCCCCTCGGTTCCTCTCCCCTCTGGCGCGCAAAATCAGGCCCGGCCTGACAGTCGCGCCGAGCGCTGCGCCGTCGTCGCCGGCAGCCGAAGAAACGCGCCTTTCTTGGGACGGCCCGCGCAGCAGTCGCACCGACTTTCTGTCCCATTCGTCCGAAACTGTCCCATTTCTGTCCGAAGTTCGCTGACGTTCTAACTTTATTCCCGTGTGATCCGTGTTGTGCCAACTAAGTGGTCGTATTGCCGTGACTTGCTTCCGACACCAAACTGGTCACCGTGCCCTTTAACATCGCTTTTCCCGAATTCAACGTCAAGGGATACACTGGGTGACCGGTGTGACGAGCCAGAGAGCAACGATCAAAAAGACCCGCCAGAGCTGCCTTCGCAGCTGCGGATCGGTGTGGATGTCGTGACTGCGTTATGTGAAGTGGTGTGTCTCGTAGCTGACGCGCGCAAACTTACGCCGGAGTTTCGAACTGCGTGCATTCGAGAATATCTCGGCTGAAGTTCTACCGGTATGTCTCCAGAGTAGCCGCTGAAGGACGACCCAGCTGGCGCGCGCAGTGATAGAACATCTCGATGTCGCCGTGAGGCTGGAGATTGTGCTCCGTGCGTGATAGTTCTCTCGTGACTGAGAGCGGTTCGTCACGTTGCTCTTTGGAATGTTGCTGTAGATTGTTCCTTGTGAATTCCGGTACTTCAGTAACTGCTGACTGCCACGGTAAGGCTGCGCCTTTTTATGAACCTCGCATTGTTAGCCCAAGTCAAGGTGCTGCTTTGTTTGTTATACATTCGCGTGCCTACTCGTCTCAATGTTCACCTTTCTGCATTGGCTCTCCAACACCGCCAGTGCATTGAACAGGGTTTGGCAGTTTTTTTTAGTTGGGGGGCCAAGCTGCATGAAGCCGACACAGCGGAGGGCCCCCCGGAAAATTATGAAGGGGGAAAGGGGCACAGGCAAATCGTAAAAATTCGGCGAGTTGACACTAATTTGTAAAACTGGAATAGAAATCAGGTTTATTATTACTACGCCCGTCACGAAGTTGCAATCAAACATAGGTTAGAGTCAGAAATCCTATCTTAGGTCAAGAATCCGATGTCAACCTCCAGATAGAAAGCGCCAAAGAAAATAGGGGGGGGGGGGGGTCCTTCACGCCGTAACTTGTACCACATAATGACACGCGGGCCGCAGGTGGCCGACCCCTGTACTTTAATATCACAGTGCTGGGGTAGTACAGTAAAAATTGCCGTGCTTATTTCTGACACCAATAAGCACTTACTTATAGCTTGCCGTTTCGGCGTATGACAGTGATTCGCATGCGCAAAAGCCACTTTTTTTTCCTCGATCATTTGTCAACTCAAATAACAGAAAACTGCGTGCGAGTCTTTTAGATTACAGTTACCTATGTCGGGCCGTCACGTTTAAATAGGCTGCGGTGGCTGCATTTCCGATGGAGGCGGAAATGGTGTAGGCCCGTGTATCAGATTTGGCTGCACGTTAAAGAACCCCAGGTGGTAGAAATTTCAGAAACCCTCCACTACGGCGTTTCTCATAATCATATGGTGGTTTTGGGACGTAAACCCCACATATCAATCAAATCAACGTTTAAATTGGGTCGCCAGAGGTTCGTTGTTCCAAGTAAGTCGACATGACTCAGTCTATAGGGGACGGGCCGTACGTCAATCGGGTGGTACCTTGTTTTCGAAACTAGTCATAGTCGTGACCACGATCAGTGGTACTACAACCTAACTTGTCATCTACATCCTGACTTGGTCGAAGCTTAGCTATGTCAAGTTTTAAGCGAATTGATGAAGGAAAAAAAAAACAATTCCCGTTGGCATCAAAGCCGCGAACGATTCTCTGCTTGTGGTCAATTTTTTTATAGGGTATATTGTTTTCTATTCAGCATGACGGGTCAGGTGTCATTCTGCAGTGACAGCTTATGATTGTCAGCTAGCTGACAAAGAAACTTTGATACCCTTTTTTTATTCCTGCTCTGCTTTGAACTATCCTAGTGCTTCTTAGAGCACGGCTTTGTGCACTGGGCGACTTACAAAAAATGTTTTGCAGGTGGCTTTGTAGAACGCTGAGTCTGTGTTTATCTGCTCATTAAGATATTTACAGCGTGGCGTACAATGGTCGAGATGCAAAACAAATCCTCCCATCTACAAAATCAACCTATGATGTTTCGGCCGCGCGGAGTCCTGCTGCCTTCATATGATGTCGCCAATTAAGGGCAGCAGTGATGAGCCGAATCGTGTGCACTTCAGCACCGATTTATAAACAAGACCATAAACATTCTAAAAATTTAAACAAATTGGATGTTGCGAGTCTTGGCGTGCATATTTAATACTTACGCATGTAATCCAAACTTAACGTGTGTTGCTTTTCTGAGCATGAACTGTAATTAAAAAACAGGTGAACTTTCGGAGACAGTTTATGGAGTGAGAAAGGTACACCGTGTTCTACTGTTGCCGCCGCACTGATGTTATACGCTTCTGAGATGCGCTTGATTGATATCCGCCCCAATGGTCAAGTGGTTATAAGTGCTCGACTGCTGGCCTGAAGGTCACTTTCTGGATGAAATCCCGAAAGTGAACCCGGCGGACGCGTTTTCGATGGCGACAGAATTGCTTGTGCCCCGTGTAGTTAGATTTAGGTGCATGTTAAGTGATTTAAGGTGGTAATAAATTCCGGAATTGCCTGGAACTGCGTCACTCATGCACACATGTCATCGTTTTACAACGTTAAATCTTTTCCATTATTAATTCTAGTTTGATTGATTGATATGTGAAGTTTAACGTTCCAAAACCATCGTATGATTGTGAGAGACGCCGTAATGGAGGGCTCCGGAAATTTGGACCTCCTGGGGTTGTTTAACGTGCACACAAATCTGAGCACACGGGCCTACAACATTTGAGCCTCCATCGGAAATGCAGCCGCCGCAGCCGCGATTTGATCCCGCGACATGCGGTTCAGCAGCCGAGTACCTTAACCACTAGACCACCGTGGCGGGGCAATCCTAGTTCGATGCAAAGGTAAAAATGCGTAAATAAAACTTCAATATCATGACATACCTCTCGTGTTGCGCGTGCACAACAAGAGATTGCTACCCGTTTTTCGACACCAATAAATCAGTTGGCAATCTCACACACTGATTTTTTTCGCGTGCATTATTCTTTTACTACCGCCCAAGTCTATCACTATAGCGTGCGGGAGTGGCATATTTTTTCTGGCTATAGACGCAATACGACTTCAGTTTCAAAGAGAGTGACAGCAAGTGTGCGCCCAGAAAACAATTCTTTGCAGCTTCGTTCAATCATATGATGCTTAAACACATAAAAGGCACCGCAGAGCATGCTAGTTCGAGATTCGGGCGGCTGTTCAAACGGAATTATACTTGTATAGAGCTCCTAGCCGTTTTCATTTGAAATAACCCTAAACCAACGCTGTAATAATACTTAACATAGTCATATGCTAACTTCTTGTGCTTTAATTCAAACATGCATGGGCGCTTGCGTCTAACATGGAGTCTGCGGCACCAGTGGCACCAGTCAAGGAGCACCTTGACTGGTGCCACTGGTACCAGTCAAGGAGCACTAGTCAAAGGTGCTTCTGACTGGTGCCACAAGGCTATGTTCGGTGAACCAAGAGAGTCTAAAATCGGGATTTAGTTAAGGACATGTTCACTGGGAGAACTCTATCTATCTACCGCAAATTATAATTCCAAAATAAATAAACAAGGCAAAAAAAAAGGAACGCTTCGTTGTTAGCCATGCATCATTATGATCATTTGCCACACTCTAGCATGATCTTTTTCATACCGATTTCGAAGGCGGATATTTGTTAAAGTTTACTTTAACATTTCTTACGCGGCATCAACAGAAGATAGTTTGTACGCTGCAGCGCCTTTTAAAGGAAAAACTTCGGTTCCTTCGCCTGCAAGATAAGATGCGATGTAATTTAATTTTAATTTTTCAGATAAACTACGAACAACATCATCCAGACAAGAGCGAAAAATTAAAGCATTATAAAAATTTATTTATTTAATTATTACCCACAGCACCCTTTTAGGCATTATAGCGGGCTGGAGGGTACAGGAAAAGAACATGAAAATTTCCAGTTCACATAAGTTTGTGTGAAAAAAAAAGAAAAACAGAAGAAGCTCATTTAGCCAGAAAGTTTAAAAAAATGCAATAATGATGACAGTAATAAAAAGGTCGAGGTTATGAAAGTGGCAAAAAGGCAATGTGAGTAAGAGTGCAACTACATTAATAGTGAGGCAAGTTATCAAGTTAACTTAAATAGGACAAACATTACTTAAAGGTGAGAAAGGAGGACAAACTCGAAGTAACTGATAGAAATTGGCGCTCGACCTTCCTAGAAACGGTAGGTAGCCTGGAGAGAGGTTTGCCGAAATAACGACAATGCAAATGCATTCATTATAGATAAGTAAGGCTGAAGAGACTGCGTATGACTAATGTTCCGGAGTGCAAGTGCAGATAAGTACGGTGCTGGATCGAGCCCGAGCTTCTGATTAAGCAAAAAAAAAACAAAGAAACCACTTCAAGCGCCAATATTTGATCCGTAATCGCAGTGAAGTGGCTCAATTCAATTTCCATAGTGAATGCCACGAAAGGCTGGTGGTCATATCACAGGAAAAATAAGTGGCAACAACCTTTGGACCGATTTTTTTCAGGTGCGTTTGAATATACGTCAATAAGACTTTCTTAATTGTAAATATACATTTACGATGCGGAAACCACAAATTTATACTTATTTCGCACATTTGTTTGCCCCGTTTCCTCATGGTGGATTGCGTCGAGAAAAACGTTCTGCATAATACGTCACGTATCATATGCAATAGCGTGCTTATGCCATAGTTCGTCGTGCAGTATGTTGGTTATGTTACTGCCACTCTTCAAAACATATTGTGTTGCCATAGGACGCCAGATGAGAACACGTCTTTTCTCCCCGACACACACACACACACACACACACACACACACACACAACACACACACGCACACACGCACACACACACGCACACACGCAGCACACCACACCACACGCGCACACACACACACACACACACACACACACACACACACACGCGCACACACACACACACACACACACACACACACACACACACACACACACACACACACACACACACACACACACATTTCTAGCTGAGACCCTCGCTACAAGACATCCTGACACGCGCGAAGAATACGCGAGCAACACATACGAGCAAGACTTGACGTGCACGCGACATATTTATGTATGTAGGTATTGAAGCGAACACTGACGATCAAACATTTTGTTCTCCCCTGCCAAATAAATCTTAGTGGATAGAGAAGGGAGCAAGGTTTAAATCACTTTGTCTTACACTTCGTTCCCGCAGCACTTAGGAAGCGTAATTGGTTCCGGTCGTAAATCTTTCAGTGTGTCGGCTAAAATGGCTGGAATGCTGCCGAGAGGACGAACGCACCAGATTTGAAGGCGCGCTCGGTAAAAGCGAGAGTGGCCGCGATAGGACTCGGAAGTGCGGGATAATAATGGTGACCTCTTAATCACCCGGTACGCCAGGCTATCGGGAATGGTGGCCCTAACGATGAGGTGCTTAATTAGACGCGCATCGCTGCCGAATGCCCCCGCGGGCCCTCTTCATTCAGCCGCTCCGATGGGCTCGCGTCCGGCCGCCAGCACGGCCTCGCATATGCCGAGAGATGGCACGCGTGTGCTCGACGCAGGTATTCCACCCTCCGCTGAGACTGAACCGCTGCCGATGTTCTGTGTACTTTTAGGACCTTGCGAGTACTCAGTCTATAACTCGCGCATCGCTTCGGAAGAGTTTCCATTTTCAGCCCCCACGTTCAGAGTAGAATGCTCAGAAAGCTTGTATGTACTCTGTTTCAAGTTCCGCGGGATGAATTCACGTGGAATTGCATTTATTTCACAAAAAAATGCTCGCAATTTCTGATCGGCCTGTACAAGACATCTTACTTTAAGGGTCGTTAATACTTGTGTCGGTTTGATTGCTGTAATAGTAGCTATAATTCATACCGACACGACGCCAACTAGTTCGATATTTCGCGAAAGAAAGTGCCGTGATCATTTCAACTGGTACGGTGAGTTACAACAAACAAAATACCAGCGGATGCTTTTTTTTAAAAAAATCGGTATAACTTAACTGAAACTTATCTTCACCTATACGTAGCTGAGCGTTAATTTTGCTTTCTTTCCCTACAAGGTTGAAGGAATGAATGCTGCAGCAACAAATTGCAATTTCATGCGAAGAACAACAAGCAGCCTAAAACCACGATCTCCTCTATAAACTTATGACCTGCTCATCGGCGCCACCCTTATGGAGGCATCTGGGTCTAGAAATTGGCGTGTAGAGACCAGAGATGCCGCCAGATGCCGCCACAACTTACCTCCATAGCTGACGGCGCACGAACGGCGTGGAGCACTCGTGCGTGCGCTTTTATTTCATTGTTTTTCAAGTTTATAATGCGTGGATTGAGCAATTGACAGATTAAGCATCTCAAAGCAACATTCTCACTGTCAAAAGCACCACGGTGGCTGGCTTCAGGGTCTCCACTACCAGATCTTCACTTCTGCGCGAGTGCCTTAATAAAAAAAATAAAAAAACGCGCACACGCACGTGCAAAAAAGTGGTTTGACAGCTGCAGCGATGGGGGTAAGTTGTAGCGCCATGGCGCGCTGTTACTAGTGCTGTGGCGATTTAGATAGCTAAAATAATAAACAAGCAAAAACAAACATGGCAACACGGGGAGCAGAGGCATGAGCAGGTCGTATGTTTATAGAGGAGGTCATGTTCGAAACTTACAGTGCGAACCTTATGCAGAAAGCACTCGCGAAATGAGCATGTACAGCAAGAGTGTGGACAAACAACTGTCTCACGTCAGCGTTTAAATCACATGGATCAAACAGAAAGAAAGACGCACGAAACGGACGCACAAGTGTACACAGTACGAGCCGCGAACAACTGTCACCAATTTCACATCACCGTATGTGAGCAGCGTGCGCTTTCCGTAAAGGCGGCCGCGGCAGCGAGCGAAGTGACCTTCGTGCTCTCCTGAATCGTCATTCCGATATGATAAATCCGCGCGCAGGCGGACAGACCATGCCCCGAGGAGGCGCGCGCTCAAAGGAATGCTATAGCCGCCCAACGCTTTAGCCAACGCGAGGCCGTTGCGCTATGTCACTAGTGATGAAAACGCAGGGAAGTTGTGGAGCTCTGACGGCCGCCAACATTATATGATGTATACAAAGGCTTGCCGTTAGCATGCTTCACAACGTACACCCCCTAACATAGCAGCTTGGATAACGCGCTGCAGTGAGAGGTCCCTGATTCGACGCCCCGCTACGGAATCTTTCTTTCTCGTTTTTTTTCTTCGCAATATCTTAGTACACAATTTACTTCGTCATATCCGTCATGGAAATACATCAGTGGAGCCGTGGTAGACCCTGACATAAAACAATATCTAAATACATTTTGGGGAAGTTGATTTCGTGATGTACATAATGATCATGAATTTCGAAAAACTAGGCATAGTATATATAGTAAGTCCTTTTACCATGGTAAGATAAGCAAAAGCGATTTGTGTTTCTGTTGTCTAGTACTGCTGCTTGAATCGATGATATGCAGCGAGCCCAGGAACGCGAGACCTGTTTGTAGTTTAATCATAAGAATGCCTGGAGCTTTGCGCCCTGATACTACGATATGATTATGAGCAACATCGTAGCGAAAGGCCCGGAAAATTCAACCCGTCCGGTGTTCTTTAGCCCGTACTGATGGCGTATAGTACACGGGCTTCTAGCATTTTGGCTCCGTCGAAATGAAGCGCAGTTTGAAGCCGCTGCTTTCGGATGAGCAGCCGAGCATTGTAACTGCTTCACCACTGCTTATAATTTCGATTTCTCCAGTGAAAAGAGTGAAACAGAGAAGGAGCAATAAACTAATTGATCTAAAAAAATTACAGTCGCTACCATGCAGTGACTGGGGACTTCAAGTACCAGCACTCGAAGGAGGCACGACCCATCATCATTAGCCTCGTTCTGAACTCTCCTAGTCATGTCGACTTTCTTTGGGTTTTAGCCAGTACGCCTTCGGTTACGTGCTGGTTACGCCTTTCCTATAGCTTCCGAATATCGTTGCTTTCCACGTGGGCTGCGCCGACGAGTTTCCTAAGTTGGTCGCGTGCTGGGGTAGTACGTGGATGTACCCCGGCGATCATTATGTCCAGACGCTAGATTCCGCAAGCGCAGCTGTTATGTTCCGTGTCTCCCCGTACTTGCCTGCAAGGCAGCAGACCGAGACGCTCGATTGGGTTAGCTCAACTGTAATAACTTATCGATACAGCGATCTATTGGAGATCACCGTGCACTAGCGAGGTCGATAAACGTATGTCGCAAGCTTTAGCTATTATTGAACGAAGGTAAAGGAACTTGAGGGCTCGTTTCTTGTTTAAGGAGAGACGCTCGTTAGGCTGCCCTCCGCCGGCACCGTCGCTACCATCGCCGTCGAAGCTCCCTGCGCCGAGCAAGCGCGCCGAGCAAAACATTCGGTGCGCGCCCGCTGTGCGGCGCCGCAGGAGCGCAGGGAGAGAAACTTGTTTCATCTAGGGACCTTAGCAGGGAGCACACTCACTCGCGCAGTCGCTATCGCCACCGAACGCAGCAAGCGGCCTCCCCACTTTACCGCCTTTATGAGAGCGAGCAGCGAGATCAGGCGCTTTGCGTCCCTTTTCCAAGAAGCTCCACTCATCGGTTGTATTCGTACACAGAAGAACTGCTATTTGTTTTTGTTTAACACAACCTTAACAACAGCCGGTTGACAAAGAAGCCAAGTAGGGCGTAGGGGGCGTTATGTATGCTCCTTCACGTGTATTGTAGTAATTGGGATATGAATGTGTAGAAAGTAAGGGGAACGAAAAGAGAGCTTGCCGCCGGCAGGCATCGAACACACAACCTTCTGATTACGCGTCCGATGCTCTTAGCAATTGAAATGCGGTGACGGTCATCCTCTCGTCCACTAAGTCACGTATTTTTGTGCATGTTAAGCAGAAATTGTCAGTCAGCGCCGCTCGTAGCCATGACAACGAGTGTTTAGCACTCTTGTCTTTTTTATAGTTTTTGCTAGCTGGCTATTTTTTTTATGCCGATGAGCATTATTGTCACCCTAAGGGGCATGTACGCTTTGGTAACAGCTATGGTCTCGAGAGACTATTCTTTGTAAACGGACAATCTGAAAAAATGAAGCTCATTTTCTGACTTCACAAAAATAAATGAAAGAAATAAAACATTTCAAAGCAGTGTGTCGTACAAGAATCGCCCAAAGTTTGTATTTTGACCGGCATGGGCAAACCTGGGGAATTAAAGAAAAGGACCGTGAAGAAGGACTTTTGACTGCTTAGATAAAAAGATAGTTCAAAAAGCGCACTTTTGGTTTTTTGCCTTTTTGCAAACTGCGCGCAACAATCCACCCTTCCATTTCATATATGGACCACCCATGACCTTATCGCAAGCCTATGTTACTTTCTTTCTAGAAAGCATGCTGAAGTACAGTGAAAAAGCAAGTTCTGAAGCTTAAGCAAACACCACGAAAAGAAAAAAAAAACCCTAAAAATTTAAAGTATAGTCATGACTGCTAATATTGTTACGGGTAACTTATTTAATAAATTAAATACGAGGCACTGTGCTCGGCGAACAAGATGGCGACAGTTCATAAACAACCAGCCACCAACGTCGTCTTTCTCTTTCTTCCAGACAGGCTGTGCCGGCTGTTGCGTATCATAACCCCCCGGTGGTAGAAGCACCGTCTCGGTGCTTGAGCGACTCGGATGCGGTTAGAAGGAGGGTGATAGGGCTTGAGTCGAGCTATGTGCACGATGTCACTCGAAGGTGACGATGATGACGTTGAATCGGCTTGGAACGATCTCGTAGGTAACGTCAGTCACCTGGCGAACGACACGGTATGGTCCAGTGTAGCGTGACAGCAGTTTTTCAGAAAGCCCTACACGCCGAGTAGGGGACCAGAGGAGGACAAGGGAACCCGGTGAAAAGTGCACGTTTCGATGATGGGAATCGTAGAGCTGTCTTTGGCGGTCCTGTGACGCCTGCAGGCGGCTGCGGGCGAGTTGGCGTGCGTGGTCGGCTCGCGCGATGGCTTCGCCGACATACTCAGTGACCGAGGGCAGCAAGGTGTCAAATGGTAGGGCGGGTTCTCGGCCGTATAGAAGATGGAATGGTGAATAGCCGGCAGTGTCGTGACGTGACGAATTATATGCGAACGTTACAAATGGCAAATGAACGTCCCAATCCCGGTGGTCGGCCGCTACGTATTTAGAAAGCATGTCGGTTATGGTGCGGTTGAGGCGCTCCGTAAGACCGTTCGTTTGTGGATGGTACGAAGTGGCAAACTTGTGCTTGGCAGAGCAAGAGCGCAGGATTTCATCAACGACAGCTGATAGGAAGGTGCGGCCCCGGTCAGTAAGAAGTTGGCGTGGAGCTCCGTGTACTAAAATCATATCATATACTAGAAAGTCCGCCACATCGGTTGCGCAACCTCGTTCGGAAGTGCTCGTGTGATAGCGTACCGTGTCGCATAGTCAGTGGCGACAGCGATCCATTGTTGCCTGAGCTGGAGATCGGGAATGGGCCAAGCAGGTCGAGGCCAACTCGAAAAAAAGGTTCGATGGGAATGTCGATTGGCTGAAGGAATCCAGCTGGTAGGGAAGATGGCTTTTTGTGGCGCTGGCAGGGTTCACAAGCGGCGACGTAGCGTCGAACAGAGCGGGCAAGACCAGGCCAAAAGAAACGACGACGCACACGGTCGTATGTGCGAGAGACGCCCAAGTGGCCCGCCAAAGGAGCGTCATGAAGTTGGTTGAGAATAGTCGCACGAAGATGTGCTGGTATGACGGGGAGCAAGTCATGGCCATATGGATCGAGGTTACGGCGATACAGGATGCCGTCTTTTACCAGGAACATTTGTAGAGATGCGTCGCGAGGCCTTGACTCAAGTTTGCCAATGATGGTTCGCAGGGAAGCATCCAGGCGTTGTTCGTGCCCAAGGTTGAGTAGCTGCGTCACAGACAGAAGGTCTGGAAAGGTGTCAGTATGGGCAGCCTCCTCCACGGGGTAGCGTGATAAAACAATCAGCATCTTGGTGTGACCGCCCTGTTTTGTACATTACGGTGAACGTGTATTCTTGTAATCGTAGGGACCAACGAGCGAGGGCGTCTGTGGGATCCTTGAGTGAGGCAGCCAGCAGAGTGCGTGATGGTCGGTGACTACCCGGAATGGACGCCCGTATAAGTATGGGCGAAACTTGGCGACTGCCCACACGAGAGCGAGACACTCACGTTCCGTGATGAATAGTTGCGCTCGGCTGTAGATAGTAGGCGGCTTGCATATGCTATAACCGGTCATGTCCGCGTTGATGTTGCATTAGCATTGCCCCGATGCCATGCCCACTAGCGTCAGTGCGAACCCGCGTTGGAGCTGATGGATCAAAATGGGCTAAAATCGGCGGTGTTGTAAGGAGCGTCGTGAGCTGGGAAAAAGATGAGGCTTGATCAGCGCCCCAGAAAAACGGGGTGTCCTTTTCAGGAGGTTTGTGAGTG
>NC_051165.1:256742832-256820332 GCF_013339725.1 Rhipicephalus microplus
GCACGTTAAAGAACCCCAGGTGGTCAAAATTTCCGGAGCCCTCCACTACGGCGTCTCTCATAATCACATCGTGGTTTTGGGACGTTAATCCCCACAAATCAATCAATCAATCCTTTGTCGCATCCCCGTGGGGGCCAACAATCAGTACAGAAGACAGAAAAAACACATAAGAAGCGATATATTGAAACTACCCAAGTTTGCCTCCCGACACAAAACGCCCATGCAATAACTGTCATGGACACGTGACAAAAGCACACTCCCCCACCAAGGCCTCTATTTGCCGAATAGAGGCCATGATAAAAAACGACACAACGATGTGCTAACACCCCCTCCCCCCTTCGTCCAACTCTCGCTATCCAGGAAGCTTCTACGATATCACATGCCCTTTGTTCCTTCGTTCGTCCTCGTCGAGAAACATAACAATCAGGACGAAGATATTCTGTGCGCGTGCGTGTCTGTGCGTGTGTCTCGAGATCATCAGATCAGCCATTCACGCCTACCCACAAACAACAAAATGAGGCACACCCTGGGTGGAGAGCATATACACTGGGACTAAACGCACGTTGCATCATACACTCATTAAAAATATCGACGTAGCTTTTAGTCGCACGCAATGCGGTTCTCCGTCTGAGCGTAATCAACGCGCTAATGAGCCAGGCCGCCGCATGCATAAACAGAAATACCGGCACCGGACAGGTGGCGCACAGGTCCCTTTCCTCATGACTCGGTCGCACGCCAACCGCTGCACACGCGGCGAGAGGGCAAGCACGTGCAATTAAGCGTAGTCATGGCAACCACGACAACAACAGCTGAGGTGTAAACGAAAAACGGCGAAGGCCCGCAACGAAGAAAGACAACACTCAACAGCGCAGAAGACAACAGCAGAAACAAGGAATTATAGCTTTCTCGTCACCACCGCTTAACGACTGGGCAGCGGTCATCATAATCGGCGACTGCAGGGTTAAAGCTGCCGCGCGCTCCGTAAACAACGGTGCGGTTCGCATTGCTGCTGTGCGGCCAGTGGATATTTACGAGCCGGGTCATTAAAGCGACGTCCGCGGGTCATTCCTCTCCGGTGTTTATCGCGAGTCTGCAGAGCTCATGTCGTAACGGCCTCCGTCCCGTTAGGCACTGCGCCGTGTCGCCTGTAGGCAGACAGAAATTAGGTGCCTTCTTCCTTTTCCTCATGCACCACTACCACCACCACTGTCCCGTCTCCTCAGACGTGTCCCGGTCGCTATGGTGACTCATCTCGACGTTTTAGCATCCGTACCGCCGTTCGTCCACATGGCCCTCACAAATACGGGTTCGCTAAGCTGCGAGCTTACAACTGTATTTTTCGAGGTTTCTATTTTCGTCCGGTCTGTGCCAAGCAGCTTATGGCCAAATCTCTGGCCATGTCACCTGTGGATCTCAGGTAGCAATCCGCAATTGTCTGCCAGTTTAGAGCGAAAGTATCTCCTGATTCAGTCAGCTTCACTATAGGCGTACATGTGTGCACTTTACTTGTGTGGACTTGTCATGTGAGCAATGGGATTCGCCACACTCCCGCGAACGCGCTAATTCACCAATGGGTTTCGGACGTTCGGACGATTTAACAGGTATTCGGAACCACAGTTAATTACATGTATTAGAAGTCATCATGCTCACCATAAATACTGGCATCCCTACGATGGGGAAATAACGTTCACGAACATTCGTCCTCAAACTCAGTAAGGCATTTCGAAGGCTAAAAATCCACGCTTACGATATTCTTTGGAATATGTATGACTACCTGTATGCATTACATGACACTAACAAGCCAGTGTCTTTAGTTTGATAGACTCGAACAAAACATTCTATAGCGCTCAGGGTTGAGAGAAAGTGGTTCACAGAATAATCATCGCGTTTGGCGTCGGTTTCAAGTGTGTCACACGGCTGAACAAAGGCGACACACAACACTACGTTTCTCAAAAGCGTCTCTGCGGTAGCGTCATGAGCCGGTGGCAGTTTTTTTTTCTTTCGTCATCCCGACTTGCAGTGTACCTGTTCAGCCTAAAGTGAAATCACGTGAGTGTAAAGTAAAAATCACGATTTCTTTTGTTGAAGTTTTGTGTCTGTTTTTAAGCAGGCATGGTTTCAATGCGACATCTTGTGTTTGTTCACTTCTGTCTTACTTACATGTTCGCATTTCGCCCACCTGTGCCCCTTGCCGCACAGTACTGAAATTTGTGCATTAGTGGTTGTCTTTCATGTGAGGCATCCCCAAAACACATGCACATGAAAACAAAAATAATGGTCGCATTGGCCAGATGGTGCGAGTTTTCAATTGTCAGATACGGTCTGATCTTAAACGATATCTCTGCCACCCCTCCCCCTCTCATAGGGCACTTGATACAAGTGTCGCGCAACAGTGACGCAGGCTTGCCTTTGCTGCAGCATCTCATATTCGCAAGGGCGCTTTCACCTTTCTTTCTTGAATGAACAGTGGCAACAGCATTTTCTTCACACATTCTTTGAACAACGTGGGACTTCAATGTTATGAAACGGGAAAACATTTCTTGTGCCCACCGTTCGAGTTGCGTAGGAAGAAATGTGAATGAAAGTACAAAAAAAGTAAAAACTTGCAGATACGTAATGTTCCAGCCCAAATGTCTGCTAAGTGCAGCTGGGGCCCCCTTCTGTTTCATTGTTCATTGTTGCAAGAAAAGGAAAGAAAGCCCTGTCTAAGTGCGCGCGAGATTTCAATCTCCCTTCGGCGGTGTAGAAGAAAGCAAAACGGCAAATTTTCGTTCGTGTTACGAAACGGCGGCAATCGGAATAAGTAATGCATCCTCATGTCACCGTCCTGAAAAGTGCACACTTCAGCAAACCTTTGTTCTTTTCGCTTATGCTGCCACGTTTTAATCTCAGCCTTCTTAGGCGTTTCTTGCCTTTCCTGAGGTAGGCAGCAGCTTTCTTTTGCTCCTTCCTCAAAGACTTTGTTTATTTCCCCAGCTATTGAACTATCTTAAAGCGGTGATAACGATAAAAGACGGCTGGAGCTTTATGAGTAGATTTTCACAATGCAAATAAGTAGGTTCTTGAAAAAAAAAATAATAAGCGATGACAGTGACTCAATGTTCCACATCAAATATTCTTTGCGGTGCCCCTTCTACCTAAACCTTCTTCTGCAACTTTCATCGGTAAAGATCGGCTACATTATATTCAAGCCAAGGGCTTCGCTTAGTGAGTTGTACGAACCTCTACTTAACTGTATTAGCTGACGTACGAATCTAAAAATTGTTGTAAATTTCAGTGAAGAAAATCTTGACCATCATACCTCCTGTTCTGCCACCTGAATTTGTGAATTTTGTTTTTTTCCTATATTTTAATGGGTTGGTCTGATTGAGAATATTCTTATTTGAAAAAAAAAAGAACTATCAACATTAAGTATTGCAGAAAAGAGTGTCGCATCACAGTGTATTCTGAGCCCTGGAGCATTACAACTATATGAAAAATAATTTATAATAAATTATGACTAATCTAAGAAAAACCACAGAAAAAGAGAAAAAGGGGGTGAAATAGCAAAGTTAATCTGAGAGATTATGATATTTCAGATTTTGAGATGACCACACAGCTGCGTTTACTTCACCTAACCATTCAAAATCTATGATAAACACTTCTTCTTCTTCTTCTTCTTCTTCTTCTTCTTCTTCTTCTTCTTCTTCTTCTTCTTCTTCTTCTTCTTCTTCTTCTTCTTCTTCTTCTTCTTCTTCTTCTTCTTCTTCTTCTTCTTCTTCTTCTTCTTCTTCTTCTTCTTCTTCTTCTTCTTCTTCTTCTTCTTCTTTCATTGCCCATCAGCAGTGATTTTGCCGTAAGTTGTCTTCGTGTTACACATCACCACATGCTTAGAAGTATACTTTAGAGGAGAAAATATGGCAATTGTAATCGATTCTGAAGCTAAGGATAACAATTTTTTTATAATTATAGCCATTAACCCCTGATAAGTCATCAGCCATTTATTGGTATAACTTTTGCCTTCTTAATCATTTTACTAGCTCGATGGCAAGTTCTGGGATTTACTCGATTTCTGCGGCGCAACCCATTCACGATGGACCGTGACGACGACATGACTCGCCGACAAGCCAAGACAGTGTGGTGCTTTGCCCCAAAGACTTTCGCGTCACCCTTGTCCGAAAAATTGACACTTTTTCTAGAGGTAGTTTGGCACCATAAGTAAATAAATAAATAAATAAATGTATATTTACAGACATTTGCAAGTAATGGTAATGGTTGGCACACTGGAGGTGTGAGACCAGACTCTACACACTTCGCAGTTGTCTCTTCAAGAAAGGGAGCCTCAACCGCTTTTTGCCCCGATCCCACTACTGCCTTGTGACAATATATTTTTTTAAGAACTCACTTTTTTTGCTCGTTTTCGTCATTACCATATCTACCTTAGACAATATTGGCGCACTTTTATACGCACTGCACTGCGATGCACCTCCACGGCTTTTTGTCGAACTTACGATTTACTGGTCACCTGCGCAGTGACGTAACTAGATAGTGTCGTTGCACGTAAACCGGCTTTATTCTTATGCCCATGACTTGCCGCGTAATGCACCAAACGTGGTGACACCACTGTTGGTGATTCTCAACACCCGAGGCTACGTTTGATGTCACTGTCGGCCCCAGTATAAGAACAACCTACATACATTATAACGTGGAGAAATGTGCTACCCCAGGTAGTACATTATGTTAGTGCGCTCCAAACTCTAACGAAGCACGCTCTATTGTGCCCGAGTATGACACTTCCGAAACGTCCACTTCCGCCGACTGTTGTCGGGGGCATGAGCGGGTCACATTGCGATAAGGTTATGTTGCGTCCGCATCTGACATAACACTTCAGGCGCATTTTGAAGCAGCGCCGCTGGTGACAGGTACTCTTGCATTTCTTGCTAAGCGAGGGCGAACTGATAAAACTTACGCACGGCGAGGGAGAGAGAAGCTGCGGCGTACGTATGCTATGGAAGCTGTGCGTTCTTGCTGCTCTCCGCAGCACCGCATCGCATAATAACCCGACAGCAAGCACATGGGAACGGGAAGTCACCGCGCACTGAGTCTCTTCGGAAACACGTCCCTCACCTGTTCGTCTAACAAGTAATGCCTGGGCCGGCATTATCAGTCTACGTAACCTCAAACCATGCCAACGCGCATAGTTTGGCACAGGGCCGACTATATACACATGGTTGGGGGTGGGAAGGGGGTAACGAGAGGAGAAGGAGAACAGCAATAGAGGGACCCGAAAACATGTCATTTTTTCCAGAAGCCATGGTGGGCTCGAGCTCTCATGCATAGTCCTAGAGTTGCAGCACGTAGAGTGCGCCTAGTTATAACGTGCCAGAAGGCGCTTCTAAACAGTTGTGTTTAGCAGAGCATGCTCCGTTGGCTATAGCACGTTCGAGCTCCCTTTTGTACGCGCCCGAGTAGTTATCACACGCAGGGAGCGTTTGTATAGGTAAACAGACGCTATCGCGTCAACTTAAAAGGATGTAGTGGGGGAAATACGAAGAAATAGCATGCGTAGGGAAGTTGACAATGCAAGTACACTTACTGTTACCTGATTATGCGGAAGAGCAATGTAGCAAACGCTTACACATTAAAACTTCAAACTGTGTCCTGAATATTTATCATTAGAGCAATCATGGAACCGGTGTCCGATGTAGGGAGTGGCACGGTATTTCTCAGCGTAAAATATTTCATCTTTTGAGTAGTGTAATAGATGGAGTAACCAAAATATCGGCCATTGTGCGCACGTCACATAATGTCTTAGACGGCCTGCACCTTCGACACTTTGACATGTAGCTTCAATTCAAAGAAAAAAAGCCACAGAAAAAAAGAACTCTGGGATTTGGGCTTGGATTGTGAAAAAAGACTACTAAAGAATGAATGCGAACAGTTTATGCAGATGCCATAGAATGAATAGCACAGTGTCAGTGCTTTTCTAACAAACATGAAAGTTCCTCCAAAACACTATTTGCAGTTACACTCTATATTTAAGTTAAACATCTCGCATCTTGGCGCAGGAATGCTGCTCTTCTTGTAGAAGACAAACACTCCTAATTAGTTTCCTTTCTCCACGTGGGCAATCATAACTAGTGACATTACAATGGTTGAGAATATTTCCTAAGTCAAATATTCCAAACGAACAGTGGTAGCCGGAACGAAAACATAGCATGCCCGCATAACGAAATGGACGTCTGAAATCTGCAATTATTTGTTACGCAGACGTCCATCGCGATGGTGCATAGCGGTTACGGGGCTTGGCTTCTTACCTGAAAGTCGCCGGTTCGATCCCGGCCACAGTGATCGCACTTTGATGTATGCGAAACGCTAGAGGCCCTCATATTGTGCGGCACCACTACAGGTTAAAGAAAAAGAGTTTGTCAAGATTTCCAGAGCCCTCCACAACGGCGGACCTCAAAATCATACCATTGTCATAGCACGTGAAACCCAAGGTATTAAATCTATCTATCTATCTATCTATCTATCTATCTATCTATCTATCTATCTATCTATCTATCTATCTATCTATCTATCTATCTATCTATCTATCTATCTATCTATCTATCTATCTATCTATCTATCTATCTATCTATCTATCTATCTATCTATCTATAGGTGCTCTTGTTTACAACTCCATAACTTAGGGTAGACGGAAATTAGTATTGGAGTTTAAGAAGGTTTGACGATTCTGACTGTCTGCTCATGACATGAATAATGTGAAAATCCCGTCGCGTATATGACGTAAAACCCTTCCCTTCAGACACGTATGGCACATACTCGTATACGACCGACCGCAGTATGGCTCACCTCCTTGTCCGTGTGATATTGCAGCCAAGGCTCGTTTACCGCGCGCAGTTTCATCACCTCACGCTGGCAGAGTGGGCACGTCTAAAAGCGATCAACAATGAAGCCATGCGCGCCTTAACTGGACTGCCACGCATCACTCCACTGACAGTACTTCAACAGGAGTCCCAACTAAACACAATTGATGAACTAGTGCATCAGCGTCGCTGTGCGCGCAACCTGAAGCCATCAACGTTGTGTTCGACTGCTGCATTGGCGCGGTACATGGGCAAAGAAGTTCCCCTCACACCTTCAGAGACGACCACTATTGCCCCGTGGAACAGAATTCAACTGACTGAAAACAACCCCTTGGTCACCTTTACAGCCCGGTTCCACACCAGGCG
This sequence comes from Rhipicephalus microplus, assembly GCF_013339725.1. Lineage (NCBI taxonomy): Eukaryota > Metazoa > Arthropoda > Arachnida > Ixodida > Ixodidae > Rhipicephalus > Rhipicephalus microplus. The sequence continues at coordinate 256,750,047 of NC_051165.1, forward strand.
AACGCCCAATTATCCCGCCTGCTTCGTACAGATAACCTAGATGCCGTTGCTGTCGTCGATACGGATGCCAGTGTGAGCGGCACCACCATTCATACCGCGCCTGTATGTCCAGCAATACCAGAGGCTGGCCAGACATGCTCATATGTTGCGGATCCTGCACCACCGGCTCACCTTACTGAGCTGGCCGCCATACGTGATGGACTGGTAGCGCTACTACCTCTTCTACAACCAGGCAGATGCTACAAGCTCATCATTCGTACGGACTCAACGCATGCTATTCACGATATACGACGAGTGTACCGCTCTCCGTCACTCTCGAATACTATTCACGTTCTTGCTGCCTCCGCATCTGTGCAAATACGTGTTCAGTGGGTTCCACGGGCCACTTTGCTTGACCTTGTCAAAGCTGATTTGGCAACCCACCCTCAAGTTACACCATACTCGCTACTGCGTTTTCCTAAGGAGGCTCCAGGACAGATGCTCCGAGAAAAAATTGGCCCCGTATCTGCCTGTAATCTGCAAATGTCGTCGAAAGACGATAGTCTTGCGTGTGGAGAGAGTGAACAAAACATTTATTTGATGTTCTGCACAAGAAAATCGGTGAATGGTATTCCGGAGGCGCTGCGTTAGAGTGCCTCGAGGGTGCAGTGGAGGCGAACGAGCGCATCAAGTCACGTCACACGTGAGACATGAGCGCCATCTGGCAGTTTTTTTTTTTTTTTAACAAAGCGCGTGGCTTTGTTCAAAAAAAACTCTGAGACGGGCGTGCGCGCCCGTCTCAGAGTTGATAAGGTGTAGAACGCAAAGCAACGGGTAGGTGCCACCACCGTGTCGTCTTAGCAAAGTGTTGGAAACACTCGCTTCTTCGTAGAAGTGTTTAATGGTCAGCGCAGCATGATAAACGCTACTGTTTTTAGAATTACTTATGTATGCCTTTTCTAGTAAAAGACGCACATGCAGAATATATACGTGTTGTTATGATGCCTCAGATATGCGAAATAATCGCTTTTCAATTGACTATCGCGCGAGTATGAACGCTGAACCTTGAGCAACATTGGTGGGCGCTGAGGATAGGGTCGGCCGTTCGGGGTATTGGCTGGCGCTGTTTATAGTACCCAGTTCGCGTTAAGGGTGGACAAAGAGACATATATACAGACAGACAGACTAAAGTTTTTGCGTCGAAGGTCCCCAAGAAAGACTGTCTTCTTTAAATGAAAGCCTCCGAAGCGCCACGCGAGCTCTTATACCTCCGTGTGGATCAGATCTCCTTTGTGGTTTAACCCACCGAGAGGAGGTTATACGTTGCGGAGGCTTCATGTGTGGGTTGCGCTTACCGCATCCGTGATCACCCTTTCTGTGCAAAAGTACCGATGCCCATTTTGTGACGCCCCAATCCAGGATGTAACTGCCTCACACTTGCTGTGGACCTGCAGTGGTCTACAATTAAGTCGTCGCCGTCACCTCCGCGCAACATGTCTCAGGCCTGGCCGACCACCCGACTTTGACCGCTGGCTTCGTGAACCACGCCCCCGTTCTCTACTGGACTTCATACATGGAGAAAACTTGTATGTGTATTTTTGAAAAAAATTATTATGCCTAGGAGCAGACTTTCGAAAAAAAAAAAGGTGTTTGACCGTTTATATCTACCGAGGAACCGCTAGAACAGACACTGGTAATTTAAATGCGAGAGCGTTGAGAAAATTCAGTAGTGGTATTGTTGACCCGACGAACGTAAAGAATAAATAATATGGTCCTGGCAGGAATCGAATCCAAGCCTTCTGCATGGCAATCAAGTACTAAACCGAGAGCTACGGCAGGTATCGTACCAGCTTTGAAGACCCTATGCAGGCGTAATATTGGTGAAACATCTATTGTGGTTGCAGCTCTGTTCATCTAATTTTATAAACAAATGCACTCCAATGATAAAGGCATGACTTTTGGTTAGAGTCGATTGCAGTTAATCGCCATACACAGAAGTTGGTCTCGTAGCGCTGTCCAGGGCCACCAGCCTAGCAAGCACAAGCGCAACATTTCAGCTTACCGCTTGTGGCGTTGGTAATACACATGTTGTTCTCGGCATCATTGCACAACTGTACACGAATGGTTAGACAAAACATGTGCGACTGTTCAGCACACATACCTGTGCGTACAATATTCGCACATATGTTTAGCGCCATTTAGCTAAACTGGTTGCTTGGGAGTGTTGGTACGGCATATTGGAAGGAAAGATGACCAAAAAAACGAGAAACCTTTGTCTGGTTTCTCGTCTTTCGCTCTGTTTCTTTCAGAAAAAGAGCCATTTTGTAACGTTTCATCCATCAAAACATTGCGCCACCATAACGTTCACCCGGCATGCTTCACTTAATATCGATTCTCATAGTACGTGAGATCTGCTGAATTTTATTTTTTCTTTTATTATTATTATTATTATTATTATTATTATTATTATTATTATTATTATTATTATATTATTATTATTATTATTATTATTATTATTATTATTATTATTATTATTATTACCACCATCACCAGGGTGCAGATGCAACACAATGAACTGACTGTACGCTGTATTCACTGGCTACGGCAACTATGTTGGACTACTTTCTTTCTACGCTCACTGCTTAGGCTAACACGTTCTTTCAGGCAACGTGACGCACATAGGCACCTTAGGCACGCTTTTTTTAGCATACCAAGCCAAACCGTTCTTGTGCATTGATTGTCTACGATTGCCTCACCTCATACACATTTCTATATAATCCTTATAAACAGTACTCGTAAAAGCGCGTTTGCATTGTTCTGAAGCCTCTAACGCGTCACTTGTTTGCAACGACATCTGAGTAAGTCGGTTTTGTGTGTATAAATTTTTATAGTTGCTTTTTCTTTGCATTAAGCCCACACTTCACCGTCAGAAAAAGAAGCTTCCCAGTGGAATCTCGTCGTTTTATTTCAACACATTTGTCAACTTACGCAAAGCGTCCAATACGAAAAACAGTTTTGAAGAGGACACTGAACAAGGTCGTTGCCGCGAAACTCAATGTCTCAAGCACGACAAACAGTGAATAAGTTTGACCGTCCTCGCAAAATAAGGGGGGTGTGGGTTGCGGCAGGCTATAGGAATAGCACGCCCTTTTCACCTGGTTTAATCCCGATTGCGAGGACAGCGAACTGCGCGAGGGGCAAGCAAGCAGAAGGACGTGAAAGTTTCAGGTCGAAACGGGAAGCAAGGAGGCATGGAAAGCGAACAGGCTTAACGCAAATCAGGAATTGTTCACGGAAGCGGAGCGGTGAGGAGAAATCGAGGAATATGGGCGATTAGGCTCTCACTAAATGCGTGCAGCACTGAAACGAGCTAGTCACAGTAGCAGAGTCAACCGATGTAATGCCAAACTCTCAGGAGCCTTAGAGATGAACTCGGACGTTGTTTGAGGCGGATGCTTCGCGTATATGACACCCCCTCGAAACCGTCGTCATCGCATATCGCGGGTTTGCAACGACGGTGACCCTGTCCCGCGTGTAGGCAGCTTTCCCTAATGCGATTCTAATGAGCCATCGCGAGCTACAGTTTCGGTAGCGCTGCACCATTTCGACAGCGACGAGAGAATATATAGCCGCATGGGGGCTCCCGTTCTCTCCTCTTTCAACTCTCGCTGGGAGCTGTCGCCGTAAGTACGTCGCCGATGCTCAAAAGCGGCTCAATTCACGAAAACGAGCAGGTCGGATGTCGAGCGCCGTTTTTTTTACAACTTCGCCCACCCGCCCGTCTTCCTGCCTTTTTTTGAAGAGCGTAAGCCAAACGGGCGGCCCGCGTTTCCAATGCGAAGCGGCTTCGCTGTGTTCGGCCGTTGAGCCTAACGACTAGACGGGGATCTGCGAGCGCTCTCGCTTCGGGCGTATATATTCGATGCGCTGATGCTGACCCCGTTATTTTTTTCTTCGTCACTGCTACTGAGCACGCGCTTTACCGACCGGCAGGCCAGCGAGCTCCGAATCCGGGCGCAGCATTGTCGAGAGCAGTGTGTGCAACCATGGTGTATATAGCTGCTGGCATGAGCGTGTGCATGGCTCTCAATTTTCTCTATTATAAAGGGGGAGCCCCCCCCCCCCCCGTACCGCTCCTCTTTGTTGGCAGACTCGGTGGGAAAACAAGCTCTGAAGTAAATGTGAAATAGACCATGAAGCGCTGATGAGCTTTTCACAAAAGTCTGGCAACAAGCCACTATTTCCTTAGGTGATGGAGAAAGCTGAACAGTTATTCGAATGCGACGTCTGGTGTCCTTGGTCACCTTTATCGTTAGAAAAAAGGCATGCGTTGCCATAACGCAATAATAGTTGACCTGTAAGGTACGACGGAGTAAAGATACCAGGTAGAATTAACACCCTCCTTTAAATGGTGAGAGGGGGTGGGCCCTCCCCATACGCACGCCTGTGACACAAGTTCATAGGCACTGCGCCGTGCTCCCGACCGGGTTGCAGAAATTAGGTGCCTTTTCTCATCTTCTAACCACTACCACCAAGTTCACAGACGGGAGATGTGAAGTCTGATGCTACTCGCTTGTCGCCACTGACAATTAGGCGATGCCAAAGCAGTAAACTTTCCACCCAATGCTTTCCTCTACAACCGAGCATCACCAAACTAAAGCTTAGCAACAGCCCAGAAGCAGCCATATTATACTTAGGGATCGTCCAGTTTCACTGTTCCAAGCCCCGCGAGATGGATCATGCTTAGTCATTTTGTTTAGCTTTCTTGCAGTGGTTGAAATTGAATTCTAAGCACAGTTTTTTTTTTGTCTTTTTTAACAAAACGACACGTGGCGTCGACTCGCACGTGCTGCACCGTTTCCAAGGGACGACGAAACTCATAACGTGCACGAGTCCGTGAATGCGCAATGAGGTGCCGACAAAAGTTTCAAGCACGACCGGGCTCGCTCCTCTATTTCAACTTCAACGACGTAGCATATAAAACCGGGCGGGGGCATGCGAGACTTAGTTCAGGACCCGGTTTTCGATGCGTACGCCGCCCGGTGTAATTACGTCCACAGGAACTCCGACTACGCTTTGGCTCAGTTTTTACAATTTGGCGCCACATTTCATTTCTCTGCGCGTCGCCATGTATTAGTGCTGCGCGCTGCTCGCCTGCGATAGTAGTTCCCAGTTTTCCGCTTTTGCTTCCGAGGCAAAGGAGCGTTTAGACATAGCATTTGCATTTCGGCATAATTACACTCCAACGCAGCGGAAATCGTCGAAAACACTGTCAGAATGGCTACGTCGACACGAATGATATGTTTCCTAAAATTACTTCGACGTTTATTTGTTGGCTGAGGAGTACTGAACAGCGTCAGCGTCCTACCTGTACACTGGCAGCTTAGTTTCAACACAACGAGCAGCAGGAATTTATGTTATGTGCGTTGTTGTTGCGTCCCAGAAAAATGTCACGTCAGACAGCTGTATATGTGCGCAAATGCCATAGCCCTGAAAGAAACACACACACACACACACACACACACACACACACACACACACACACCTACGCGCGCACACACACACGCACACGCACACACACGCACGCACGCACACACACACACACACACACACACACACACGCACACACACACACACATACAATGCCACAAGCTACATCTGACCATGTAGGCGCGTGAAACAGTCCCCTAAGACGTGTTTGGGTCTTATACCGAAGTTAACTCTCACAGTGCAATCTGACACATCATGAAGTTTAAAAAGAAAAGAAACAGATAAAAAGCTTCTAGTCGGCGGCAACTTTTCGTGACAGCACCGTGCAAGCTACAGAAGCGAATCATATGCCTGCTACCATGCCAAAAATAGTGCTTCAGTTTACAGTTCTTTTTTTTTTCATTTTCCTGTACTGGAATAAATGCTGCTTCGTTTATTATGAGGCTCAAACTGTTGCTGAAATTCGTAGCTTAAGTGGGGCTTAGCATTTGCAGACTTTCTATTTTTTTCATTTCTTAGACAGCACGGTGTTTTCAGCACGCCGGTTTTCCTTAATAAACATGGCATCTGCGACGTAGAGGGTCAGTGTGTGACCACAAACTCGCTTTTTAGTTCTGCAAGAAAAGTATACTCGTAACACGGTGCTGAAACGTACACTGAGCCATCGAAATATTTTTTCCTAAATCCGATTTTCATGTAGGTAATTTTTTAAGCGCGTTAATGCTGCAAGCGAGCGAAACCGAAATTATCCGAAAGCTGCCGTAATACTTGCGGAGCAACACAAATGTACGGAAGCCCCGAATGCATAGCCTTCGCTTCAATGTCAAGATAAGTTGACGCCGAGTGTAGCCATAACCTGTGAAACGAATTTCGCGTCTATTTAGGACATGTCGAATGGTTGCAGCTAACTTTAAACGTACGCACTCAAGAATGCCATCCGAGAGATCTTGTTGGACATGGAGACAACGTCTGCTCGAACCGCTCTTAAAGTGCTGGACGCCTTAAGCTCAGTACTTGAATCGCTCGAGTAGAAATACGGCAAACGATCACCATCATTTCTAAGAAGCCAAGGAAGCGTCCATCAATTCAGTGCAACTCCAGTGGACTAAAACAGCGTCTTTTCGGACTTTCACCAATTAGTGTGCATCATTATGTTCCAAGTCATCAGCATTTGTGAACCCAACGCGTGTGTGAGCTCTCCTTTCTCTCATTTTTTTTCCATGTTTCAAACTCCCTCATTCCTATCCCCAGTGTACAGGGTAGCATGCCGGTAGTTCCAGACTGGTTAACATCCCTGCCTTTCTTTTCTCTCTTGTTATTCTCTCTCTCTTCTCTAAACGTACGCACGAAGGAAACAAGGACAGTGCTGGTACCACGCAAGATCACCAACTAGCCCAGATGCAAACTATTCTAATATTTAGAACTCTCCTGTTCTTTAATTGAAGGTTCGTTTCACAACTGCTTAAGAAACAAAGAACAGCACGTACATGTATAGCGTGGTAGCTTAGCACGTATGGTGTCGCACTGCTGACCCGAAACACGACCGCCGAGGCCGCACTTTGACGGAGGCGAAATGGTATAGGCCCGTGTACTCTCTGCGATGTTGGTGCACGCTGAAGAATACCAGACGGTCAAATTTTCCTAAGCCCTTCACCCCACGTTCTCTCACAGTCATCATGTTATGGTTTTGGGACGTTAAGACTGACAACTTATTACAATACAGAAAACGAGTGCGTTTTGCTCTCCTGACGCTCACGGTACGGTATTTTAACTGCGATTCATTAAGCTAGCCAGCACCGTTGCTGTCACATTACAGATGGTTCTCGCGGAGAGCTAGTGCCCTTGCAATCTCAAAATGTACAGTGGTTGTCTATTTGCTGTAACTTCAGTTCACGAACGTACTTTCTTTTAGTATGAGTCCGGCCATCACGTTTCCCCCATTAATAGTTGGTAGTACTGTGCACCACCGAAAATTCTTCAAAGTGACAAGACCGCGGAAGTATCGACGAACTGTCATAATTCACTATTGGCGCCGTTGCTCCTCGCACTGCTTGCTTTGGAAACGGTAGAAATTCACGGGTATTTTCCAGCTCTTCATCATTTTTAAGCTTTTGTAGCAGCTCACAATGCAGCAGGAGCGCGCGCCAGCTTTCCAGAATGACAAAATAGGGGCACTCGTAGCGTACGAAATGCGAGATAAAAGACCCAAGGAACACTGTTTCTCGTGCGCGCCATAGAAAAACCAAGCAATCACGGCCCGTCCGAGCGACCGGAGTTTTGCCCTATCTCCGCTAGGGCGGCGAACGGTGCTGTGCAAACTTGAGCCTGTCTTCCCTATAACAGATGAATTATGTCTGCGGCAGATATGTTAAGTAGCTGAACTCTTTACTTAGGTTACTTAGGGACTATGAGCCTGTCTTTTACGGTAATGGCTCCATTTCCTAACATTAACTCGGGCGATGACGCGTTGCGCGCGAGAGAAGATACTAGTATTCAGAAAGCTTTTTTTTCCCTAAAGGGGTACTAACGCCTTTTGTTTTTTAAAGGTGAATTCACTCTCTCATACATATATCTTGTATACAGAGACGGCTCTTAGCGAGTGTCAGGCTCAGCAAATACTGATAAGATATTTTATTTTGATATTTATAGTCAATTTTCTCGCGCTGCACCTACCGACATATCGACACTAACTCGACGTCATGTTATACAGTACTAATCCCGATGACTCCAAGCAGCATTCTGCTAGTTGTAATGACGTCAAGCACAAATATTGCTACAATAATAAATAAACAAGCCAATTCCGTGGCATCCGATCATTCGACGCAATCGGGTAGAGGGCACTGTGCTTCTTTGGACTTCTCTCTAAAGCGCTGCATTCAGCCTAACAATGTGATTCATCGCATTCACCACCCCGTATTAAAATGAACTCTGTTGCTAATGGTTCTTAATATCCTGCTCCAGCAGCTTGCCACTCGACATGCAGTTTAGCCCTATACATCCGCGATATTAATGAGATCCCCGAAAATAGAGATGAAGACCTCAGCAGCAACAACAACGCGCTTCACCCTATATTTTATGAAGTTCATCCAGTGTACCGCTTACGACAAACACGACACTTCAGCGGAGTAGAGGAATTTCGAACCAGCTAGTAACTACGCTTAGTTCGTTTAATCGTAAGTTAGTGGTGGGTCCTTTTAGCAGAGTGGCTTTTAGTTAGTCTAAGCATAATAAATGGACTTCACATATGTGTTTGACGGTATCCAGCGTCATTAAGACTGCCACTTTTCTCTGAGCTATTCGGATCAGTATCGTATGAATTAAGCTTCAGCACCACATTCCGTTCAGAAGCACATGTTGAAACTTGTGAAAGGTCGAAGCTGTCACCGAGGAAAAAACAGCCATAAAGAATGTATATGAAGGAAAGAACCTTCAAAAAGTACGCTACTGCAACGTTCGAACAAAGGCTGCAGTGGCGGGCTTTATTATTATTATTGTTATTATTAATAATATTAGTAGTAGTAGTAGTAGTAGTAGTGGTAGTAGTAGTAGTAGTAATATTTCACAGGTATTAGAATGGTGATTTTGTCTTATGAGTTTCTCTCAACAAAAACGTTCTTCGTACTGAAGAGGGCTTCGGCAGCAAAAAAGAATTACTTGAACATTTTCTGACATTCTGACGCGTACAGGCCTTTCCACTGGCCTTATCTTCTTTTGCTACGTGAATCGAATGCAGGTTATTGTAATTCGACGAAAAACCGAGAAATCGCGGAACCCGGTTGTAGCATTTCTGCTGTTGTAATATTTATCCTGGGTTTTGGTCTCGCCCCATTATCTTTCATTACCTGCATGCATCCTTTTCTCTCTATCTCTTTCTTTTAGGTTTTCTGGATTCTTTTGCTGCACTGATAATCCTTCCACGTTTCCTCTCACTCCTCGATCATTCTTCATAGATCTTACGTACTTTGCTTGTAGGCCCTCCTTTTTGCTTGTTTAGCTCTCCATGAGGGACAAAGGAACGTTTCCACTCCCTTTCCTCAGCGGCACACTTTGCTGCTGACGGCATTACGCACAGGCTTTCAAGGCACCTTGATGCTGTGTCTTCACCTACGGCAGCGTTATCTTACGGCTACAAACGGCGCTGCAGGCTCGTATAAGGAAAGGGTCAGCCTTGTTTTCACCTCCACTGAGCATTGGGGTGAAGGCGCACGTGCTTGATAGAGTATGACGAATCTTCCGCAGGCAGCCAGAGGGCGCCACAGGACAGTACAGAACCGAATGCGTTACCTCTGCCTTCCCAACGGATCCCTCATTGCACACGGGCTAACTCTTTTTGTTTGTTTGTTTGTTTCTTCGTTCCCGTATTTCTCTTAGCGCCCCTGTCTTGCGATCTTAGCGAGTCCTTTTGTTGCTTGCACCTCTACATTGATTAGAGCACTCGCTTTCCACATTGCGCGTTCATGGTTCATCGTACCAAAGAGGGATCAAGGTCGCGAGGACTATTGGCACGTAGCGTTGGGATGGAACTAGGGGGGGGGGGGGGAGGCAATAGAACATTGTTGTGCGTTTGGTTTCCCAATTGAATGGTACTTCTCTATTCCTCTCTCATGTCTCATTCTTCTTGGACGTCCCAAGTTGCCTTTTCTCAATGCTATTGTTATGCTATGTCCTCACTCATGGGGGTTTCGCAAATGCCAAGAGAAACACTGATCCTGAGAACGCGACTGATGACTAGGCTTTTATTAGGGTATGTCAGTAATGTTGCGCATGATGGGTATGGACTGTGGAGACAGTACAGAAAAACGCGTCGAGGAATATTCTATAGTTCAAGGAAGCTTAAATAATGCGTGAAACAGGAAAAGCGGCATGAACATTGCTGGAAGTTAATTTCCTGTAGGGTGACATTTGCCATTGCCTGAATTTGTATTTGTCTCTCGGTTCGCTCATTCATTTGGGCTCTATGAATTGCGCTCTATTTGGGCTCCATTCTCCATATGGGCTCAATTTGGGCTCTACGTCACTCCTCGAATGGGGTGCGCCCTTTCAGCCATTTTGCTCGCAATCTATCTTGCATTCATGTTTCCTCGCATGTTCTTTTTTATATATTACATGAAGCCTACGCGTTATTTGCTACATTGCTTGTAAGCTAATCGCAGTGTACTATGTATTATCTGATACCATAGAAGAAAAAAACAAAGCATATGGTTTGACGGGTGCCAAAAGACCAACATATATAAACTGTTTTGACAAACATTATTGAGACGTGAGCTGCACAATCAGTGTCACAAAATCTTTTGTAGGCTTTGTTTTTTGCCTTAATACCCTGCTGTGGTGGTCTAGTGGCTAAGGTACTCGGCTGCTGACCCGCAGGTCGCGGGATCGAATCCCGGCTGCGGCAGCTGCATTTCCGATGGAGGCGGAAATGCTGTAGGCCCGTGGGCTCAGATTTGGGTGCACGTTAAGGAACCCCTGGTGGTCCAAATTTTCGGAGCCTTCTACTACGGCGTCTCTCATAATCATATGGTGGTTTTGGGATGTTAAACTCCACATAATAAAAAAATATTAAAATTTCCTGCCTTAATCACAAAATCTTTCACTGAGACAGGCACTTCTTCCAACTATAAGTAAACAGTTAACAGTCCTGAAGTGAATCTTATTGCTGAAGCTTCATATTCCATCTTCAGCTTCGCAACGATGCACGGCACCTACGTCTTGCGCAAGGAGACCTCGCGTAACATAGACCCAGGGTACTGGAAACGATCGGAGGTATAGTGGAATGTTATGCTGACTCATTGCGCGATACGCGATCCACGCGTCAGTGACCGTCCACAACAGATTGTCCAAGAGGCCATAAGAGGTGCTGGAATGACAAGCGGTATGCTCTCCCACGGAATGCTGCTGCATTCCCAGGGACTGCAGTTGGGTTCGCCGCTAGGAAAAGGAGAGTAGCTGCACAAGAGATTGATCGAGCTGTCGCAGTCACACCTGAACTTTAGCGCCTGTGTGTCCCTCCGGCCATGGAGCCTATTAGGGATTATGCAACGTAGTCTCGCATTCCTGCGGTCAGCCATCAGGTCGACTACACCACGATTTCCAAACGCTTCGATCTGCGGGGGCATTCCGAGAATGGCGGCTTCGGTGGATTCTCAGACATATTGACAGACTGTAGATATACTGTCGATTCTTAATTATAGTGTCGCAAAGATCCGAAATGTTAAATAGCTACAACATATAGGCGGGTGTTGCCTCATCATCTATCAACATCGGCTGAATTGGCTGTGACACTTTAGCCTGCACAGGCAGTGAGCTGGTTCACGAGTCATCCACGTATCCCCGCCCATGTTCGTTCACGACATTTTGTTTAAGAATCACTTTTTCCGCGTGTACCAACCTATATTGCTGGTTTGGTGATATCAGGGGGTCGGAACGGCCCATGTATTATCCCCGATTATAAATGAATATGTATGTGTTGAATATCAATACAATAAATACGACCGTTACGAATACGAATATGTAGAATATAGATAAAAATTGTGACACTACACGTGCGTTTAGTACAGGTAGACCTTTCTTTTGGCGTGTTTGTTTTACTACGTGTTATTTTGCACATTTGTTTCTTAGCATGCCTCGTTGCCTTCAACTCACTATTTCTGAGGGCTTTCTTTCAGCAAAGCCTAGCGACGCTTTAGTAACGTTACAAAAGTTAAGGTTGAGAAACCATTTAAAGCATTTAATTTGTTTGAAACTTTGAAACAATGTGAATCAAATCAGCCATCCTAATTAATTCACCTTTCAGGGTGATTCATGTGGACGCTACGCCGGGAACAAAAACGTTGGGATAATTACTGCTATACTTAGGCTTTACTTCTCCTTTTACTATAGGTAATGTTTACCTGGAAAATGCCCTTCCACAGTGACGTACACGCTGCGACGAATTCAAGCGTGACTCGCAAACAGTCATTACTGCAGTGGAAGTTCAGCTTTCCTTCCCCAAAGTGACTTCATCAACGTATCGACCCCTTCTATGTTTCCTTCAACACGCTTTTTTTTCTTATTACTCCTAGACAATATGTTGTAGGGTGGCGGGTCGCCGGAGCAGACGTGATTTATGCGACGCTCATTAAGGCTAAAGGCGATAAGAGATTGCACTTTCCGCGCCAGGGCGTTTTGCAGCATTAAAAGAACACGCATGGCTAGGCATACACTCAGCCCGCTGTATAGCTCTCTCTTTTATTGCCTCCTCATCATATGCATCCCTTCGCGTCATTTCCATGCATAGCTTGTCGTGCGACAGTAGTGCATGTAGATGACAGGCGCTAGGTAAGCGGTCTTGCCACACACTGTGTATTCAAGCTACCCACCTATGCCTATCAGAACGACCCGCAGCAATCAACAGTGTCATGGTGGCACGCTACAGGACATTGCAATCGCTGAAACGCAATTTGGGAGTAATCACACTGGCGCCTCTGGCTGTGCGAAATCAATGACCGTCGCACAGATGGACTTCCACACATCGTGTTCATTTCACGCATCACCTCTTATCTTTCGTGGCAACTAATCAGGAGCGTATGCAGTTATCGTGGTTCTGTCAATGGACAACGCTTTTTCTCTGCTTATTGGCTGAAATCTTGACCATATGTATGCTCCCTTCTGTTGCCCCGCCATGGTGGTCCAGTGGCTAAGGTACTCGGCTGCTGACCCGCAGGTCGCGGGATCGAATCCCGACCACGGCGGCGGCATTCCGAATGGAGGCTGAAATGTTGTAGGCCCGTGTGCTCAGATTTGGGTGCATGTTAAAGAACCCCAGGTGGTCGAAATTTCCGGAGCCCTTCACTACGGCGTCTCTCATAATCATATGGTGATTTTGGGACGGTAAACCCCACATATCAATCAATCACTCAATTAATACTCCCTTCTGTTCTTTGATATACCACCGTTTTTACCCTTGGCGCTGAGCCATGCTTACGTACAATATTTGAAGAGCCTGAAGAATGTAAAGTTGCGACTACTGAGTCCCTTCGCCTCTGCCTCTTCTCCAACAGCAGCTGCAGCAGCGCATCTAGTGCGTCCACCAGGAAAGTATTCAGATTTTGCCAGTTGTGGCAAAAACAGCTTTTTATTTACTTTTTTACCTTTTTTTTCACCTACCACTGGTACAGCAGGTTGGCATTTCGAATCATGCAGGACCTCCATACGAGCAGACTCAAGCGCGGTCGAGCACACACCGCGGGCGAACAAACAAGATGGCGCTTGCGTCGTCTTCTAAATAGGTAGTTCGTGACGAACTACTTTTTTTTTAGAGGTGTCTTGCACGCCGTCGAGTTTTGACCAGGGAATGTCATCAGGGGCGAGTACTTTCACCATACCCTGATTACGTACGTACTATGTTACACTGCCGAACACTCCGAAAATACGACCCTTAGTCTGTAAACATTACACTGTCCTATTTATTGATATTTTTACAGAATTCTTCATTTTGAAATTCTTTCCACTTAGAACCGAACCACCCTCAAGCGTTCTAGCCGAATTGCACAAGCTAGCGGAAGAATTCCGGCCAAAAGCCATGTTCCATGAGCTTCAAAGCTCGGCTAGCTTCATTTGCAATATACAAAGCTAGTGACTAAGGAGGTGCCTGTACACTAACACCAACGGCGATGGATGGTGAAATTCTGCATATTTAATGGCGATAGTTTAGTTATTTTTTATACTTTTAAGAGATTCAGGAGACACAGCCACTTTTCTTTTACTGACAATTACCATTTCCGCAGCCAGCGTGGTGCTTTCTGATAGGCTGTCGTAGATTCATGCCGTCAAAAAATGCGCGAGCTGCGTGCCTTGCCACTGTCATTCTCTTACAACAGAGAAATGATCGACTCTTTGAGCGCGCATGGCCAGACTGACCGCTTAATCTAGGACTGACAACCACCAACGCGCGTTAAAAGATACCTAAATACTACTACACACGACTGTCTGCTTCTTAGAATACAAGCCAGAGATTTGACAGCAGGAATCTAGCGGGATTTATTTTCCTAATAGTATGAGGAGTCTTTAGTTATTCTATTTTTCTTCGATATCTTCCGGTGCGCTTGAAGATCGTCCGTTGGGCTAACATAATCGCGCATGCTAAAAGTAGAGGGGTATCAACACAGCATTTTTTTTCTCCTCTACACAAACAACGAGACCCGGAAGGAATACGCTTTAATATAAGGCCAATCTAGCAAACAATAACCATATACCATGTGTGTAATGACATATAATTTTATAACCAAGAAAATAAACTAAGCCCTGCAGAGTGTTCTCCCAACATCGTTCATAAATGCAAACGTGTTCTTGCTTCACTCGTGTCATATTGGCATAGCTGTGCAATCCACATGACCCCTCTTTCCTAAAAAAATCCTACTTCGACATAAACCACCACCTATACGTATTTCTTTTTCTCTACTTCAAGCGTCACGTTTTCGAGTTATAAAGCAGGATCCAGTGACTACTGTGTAGGATCATTGTTCTCTTCGTCTCCTTGTTCATCATCCAACTACCCTTGTTTTGGTCTGTTAGAAATAGTACACCTTTAGCAAAATATCATCGATATTTATTTTTTCCTCTCCTTCAAACCTTCCTAAGTCCTTCCCTTACTTTCTCCTGTCTTTCGTTTCACCAGCCACTTCCTGCGATTTCCTCGCGAGCCGTTTCGGCTTTAATCTTAAACTGTGAGGCTCTGTGTCTTCTTCCTCGCCACCACACGTGGTCCGAGGATTTCTTTCGCTTCCGCTTATAAGGTGGACCATCGCGCCAATTAGGGCGAAAAATTGCAAACACTCTCTTTAAGGAGAATTTTCTTCTCCGCTTCTTCTGTTAAAACGGCCCCCAGCTTGAGCCTTAGTTCAGGGAGAAGAGCACTGAAACCTGGTCCGATCCGAAAGAAGTTAAAAAGAGAGAGAGAAGGTGCCGCGGCTATCTCCTTAGCTCGGTGTATTCGGGGGATAAGGAAGACAGAGAGGACAGGCGCCGAGCAGAACCACTGAACAAGATCATGCCTTTTGCGATGTCGTTTGAGAACCCTTGTTTTTCACTCTGAGCCGGGTAAAAGGGAAAGAAATATCGCGTCTTTACATTCTACCTTCACTTTTCATCCGATTTCTTTGTTTTTTTTGTTTTCTTTTCGTTCAAGTTCTTTCTCGAGGTTTTGTTGCTAGACCCTGATATTGTCTTTTTTTCTACAATCGTACACACTTTTTGTTCTCGTCGATCGCGCAACCCGGCTGCGGAGATTTTACCTTAGTCTTAGGTTCTAACCCTTGTTCTCCTGACACACTTCATAAACCTGAGGTTATGTCAGCTTAAGGACAAAACATTTTGTTTTTTTTCTCTCTCTCTCTCCACTACATATGACCACTCCTTCATCGTTGTTCTCAATTCGGTTGCTCTGTAGTACTTTCGTACTCGCTTACGCATTGTTTCAAACGCGGCTGCGGGAGTGCTCATTAGGTGGGTCGTGAAAGCATTAGGCACGGGGAGAGTGTGGGTCGGTGTACTTACGCCACGTCAGCAATGTTCTACGCAAGGCTGTGCGGTGATGGTTGTTATACATGCGAAGAGACTATTATGCAAACACACGTGGATCGAGTGTGTTTAACGTTGAGCAAACCTACAAAGCATGAGCTTCATTTATTGCGATTCTAAGTTTAAATTTTCGGAAAACTGTGATCGAAAACACCTGAAATGAAAAGTTTGATCGTTTGATTCAGAGGGTTAGTTAGCGTCTTTCAGGTTGGTTTCAATGTACGAATGTTGCTGTAGTTAGCGTCCTTTAGGCCCACTTCAATGCACGAGTGTTTCTGTGCGCTACTGACGAGCCTACCGCCACAATTATTGTCAAGTTGCATAAAACATGGTTTGCGTTGTAATTTATGGCATTTAAATTAATAATGCGCATGCACCCACGCAATAATTTCGTCAAGCAATTGATATAGCCTTAATTCCAGTCTGGATTCATCTATAAACGCTGCGCATACAATAATAAGTATACTGTCTTCTGTGGTGTTTGAGGTAACTCGTTTATTGAATAAGTTTCTGTGCTTACTTGAGTTTATTCTATGCTTTTATTTACGTAAATTACCAGCGCGTTGTTAGTGGCCAGATGGCGCATGGCTGTTCGTCCTATATTTCGACTGAAGTCTTACATGAGTTCAAACTTCCATAAAAAGGGTGCATGAGGGCTAAAATTGCGCTATTGTTTGCAATTTGGGGCACGAAAAACAGTTCCCTGTGCCTAAATGTGGCTAAATCCTTGTTTTCTTAATATGAGCCAATTCACCTGCTTTAGTATTCAAAATGAAATAGCTGAAACATTAATAACGTTCTTAGATCAACATCAGGAAAGAAAATAGGAAATCGCTGACACTTGCGTAAGTGAACTTGATTCATGTTTAGGTTTTATTTGTGTTGGTAGAGTACAATTTTTTCTATAATCTTTCAAACCTTAAGCCAAAAATCGATGGCGTCGCATGGTGATCGATAGGACTTACTTGGTGATTCAACAATATTCCTGGTAGACAGTGCAGGCACCAGCAACGACGACAAAAAGAGACGGACAAGCGCAACGGTCCTCGTTAACGAATGCACTGTAAACTTAAGATGATTTGGTAGTGTATGCATGTATAGTATAGGAAAGAAAGAGCAAGTTCTCGTGAAAGAAACAGAGAGAGGGAAGGTTCTTTTATTTGCAACAGAAGGAACATTGGTAAAGAAGGGAGGTTAACTAGACTATAGGTCCGGTTCGCTGCCCTAAACGTGGGAAGAGTGGCATATTACCACCAACAAAAACTCCACCATGCCGTAAACGAAAGGGAAAGTTCTTTTCGCCTAAGTTTACTGAGTACCGAAAACTGTACATTCTCGGCCGTCCCATCGATTGTGTAATACACCTTATCCAGACTCGTTGGCTTGGCTACAGGCGGCACTAGCTTCCACTCCCAGATTTACATTTAGAGAGCGAGAAATAAATAGAAAAGAGAGAGAAAGGCGGGGCGTCAACCAGATGATAATATTCATTATGCTACCCTGAAGTAGCGTGGAGAAATATGAGATGAGAAGTAGAGAGCAACAAAAAGTAAACAAGGAGAAACACACAACCACAAACATATATAGCTGGCCAGTATATCACAGGAAGTTTAGTAGCACTTGCTTGTACGGCCTTCTTAATAATAATAAATTAATAATGCTGCCACCGCAGGTCTACTGGTAAAGCATAGGGCACAATTTTCGAAGGTTGCAGCTTTGGTGCCTACCTGTGACAAGCTGCCTTTTGTGCACTCTGATTTCTTTACATCTGTATTAAAATTACTTATGTACAGCTTAGGGAAACAAACAATGTCCCTTACACTCTCCTTGGGCTCGTAATCCATTCGATTTATTAGGTTAGCGTCACAGTATGTCATTTAGCATCGGGCCTTGACATGACCATTGGCGCGAAGCCATTTTGGTCACATCCGTCATCATGCTAATTATACGACTCTCCTCTCGACACCCACGGTGCTTGTCGAGAACGCGGACATCAGCACCACTTAAGCGGAATTCAACATAACGTGAGTTCCGCTGAACATTTATTTGCCTTTGCTCATAGCTGCTTTTGTTGCCACACGCTAACAACGACCCTCTTACGTGGACTGGCCCTTGACTAAAGCGTTAATCAAGCTGCGCATCTTGCCGTGTCATTTGTCGGGACGTCAGGGAGCTCGATGAGTCCACGGAATGATGTAATGCGATGGAGGGCAAGCCATGGAACCGGCATGTCGTGCTTCTGGCACTTGCGTATAACGATGTAACCTTATCGATTTCACTCAAGGCGCTTGTTAGCGAACTCATCCCTTTCCTCGCTCAATGCCCACAATGCAGCTCGACACTCTGGCGCTAGGATGAATTACTCCTCCGTCGTCGCGTTAGGGAGCGACTTGATAATGACCACCCCTAGCTTCTTGAACGGGAACGAAGCTGTAACGATCAGGTAGCACGCGGTGCATCGATTTCCCCGAGCCAGACGACCTCGGACCCGCCTAAGCGGGACACCTTGAAAGGACGCCTCCGTGAGCACACTTCGCAGGGTGGGAGCGGCCTCGAGCCGCTCGCAGTGCCGAGCGAACCGCGAGCTGCCGTCAACTGGAAGTTGATCATCAAGATCATTAGAGGGCCACTGCCTGGCGTCGGCCGCCTATGTAGCACTCCTGCAGATGAGGAAAAAGAAACGGGAGAAACGATGCTTCGTTGATCCTTCAGAACGAACACGGTTGGGGAATACTTGCATTTCAAGAACGAGCTGCAGAGACAGAGCGAGAAAGGGTAAGGGCAAATAAGTGAACGCAAAAAAGTGTAGCAGATATTTTTTTTCTTGTTTGTTTGGGGGTGGAGGAAGCAAGGGGAGGGCATAGGCAAGGCGCCGCTCGAATATTGAGCCGTCTCCCTGAAACAGTTGTCTGATATCAGGGCACAAAATATCAGATGAGCGAAGGGGCTCACTTTCACCAATAGTGTACCACAAGTTGGCGTAAGAGCAGACTGGATACCAACTTTGCTCAAAGACTGCCTGTGGCTCATTTTACGGGGTACACAAAACGAACGCATACATCACTCACAACCACAGCTAAACGTCTCACATGAAGTATTGCCAAATGATTACCAGTACAGGTAGAGTGCCTATTTGGAGTTATTCTGCTTTTTTGCTCAGCACGCGTGCAGATTGACTGCTTTCGACACGCTCTATTGCAACTACCCTTTACGAAGACCGTACATGACATGCGTAGACAGCGGGTCTTTATTTATAGGGTTAGCCGGTTTATTTGCGCTCGTTGTAATATCCAGCATTCGTATTGATTCGGCAAAAGCAGAAAAAACATATTCTTATGTTATGAACCACGGCTTGTATCATCATAATGCCCGTCCTGACTTGGAAACGAACGGGATCTAGTTGTTAAGTAAACACTGCCAGAGCTTGCATCGTAGACGCTACACAGACACAAACCACACAGGAAAGGTCACATCGTATGCAAGAAAGACGTCATGAGGCCACTTTCTTACATTTTGTATGACGAAACAGCGCTGGAACAAGACGGAGACGACGAGACGCAAGCACGGCGCCGGATTTGCGTCATCTATATAGTCATCGTTCCGTTCTAGCACTGTTTCTTCATTCAAGATCAATATTTACCTACCAGCCTTATTCAAGGTGCTAATACAGTTCATTTTCTACCATAAGCGCCACTACAAACAGCCGATCGACAAGGGGGCAGCTCTCTTCTTGTGAGCCTCTACTTAGAATACATTTATGTGATGGCAAATCAATTTATAGTAAATATCTAGCCGCAGAAAATACAGCTACACAACCTTGAATCTAAGTCACCGTCAACAGTTCGACGGTTTACACACTGCACCTAACAAGCCTGTTTATACCAGCTCGCGGTAAACAGTCCACTAATGGTCTTCCAAGCCAGCTGATTTTGTGAGCGCGGAATCCGATAAGAGAGCTAATGATTTTCTTTTACAAGTCCGCGCTATCGCATCGTTTGTCATGGGCGATAATATACCTGGAGTCAACTGACGATTCCTTTTTCAAAGCAGGATATAATAAGGCCAGTCGTGTAGATGACATACGTAGCGGAAGAACACCAGCGCAGACAAACAGCGCACGAATTAAGCTGTTTGCGTGGTGCTGTTCTACCTTGCTGCAAGTTATTAATGGTTCACCCAGCAACGCGTCTCTTAGGGACAGTGACGAAACAACTGGCGTTTTCTGCCATTCAGACCCACGAAAAAGGTTTAATGTCGCTGTGGTTCAAGGTGCGAATAGCAAAACCACCAACTCACACGGTGCTTCGTGCCTTCGCATAAGACGGCTCGATGCCGACAGCCATCTGTTTTTTTTTTTTTTTGTCTTCTCAGTCGATGCTGCCTCGTCACACTTCGAATATACCCTGTTATGGCCAGCGTCAGAGCTGACGCGGCAGTGGCGCTCTTTTAATCCTCAAACAAGTAGCCGACGGCCGGCTGCCTATGCCCGCCAGGTATTGTCCCTGCTAGCCAGAGGGTGAGGCGTCGTGTCGCCACGACGCCGTAAGCCGTTCGAAAGAGGACAGCAAATACACCAACTTCCTCGGAAGAGACCACGGCGGCCGCCGCAAATCGCCCC
The DNA here is from genome assembly GCF_013339725.1 of Rhipicephalus microplus. NCBI lineage: Eukaryota > Metazoa > Arthropoda > Arachnida > Ixodida > Ixodidae > Rhipicephalus > Rhipicephalus microplus. Next base: position 256,770,691 of record NC_051165.1, read on the forward strand.
GCTAATTGAGCGAACAGATGGGTGGACCCTTTGATGTATGCCGTCAGGAGCTTGGGACCCTTCGACCAGCGGCACACACACGACAAGAAAGAGCCCCGCTGGCAGAGCCATACCCAGGAATTTTTTTCGGGGGGGGGGGGGGGGGGGATGCGTGTAGAACGGCTGCCATTTTTTAAGATTTATACTGGCTTATTTTCGTGAATAAAACAAGTACATCGCTTACTTGTAATAATTCGATGGTACTTTTCAATTATTTGTACCCAAATAAAGAAATTGGTATGTCAACCTAAAATTCTGGTTAAAGCAAGAAATAAGTTTGGAAAATAGCACCACCAAAGCCGGGGACATCACGACCGACGGCTCCTGATGAAGTAACACAATGTAACCGCGGTACAAAAACGGTATGTATGTGTTACAAGCTGCCACTCTAGCGTCGCCAGCGCGAAGTCGGCGACGGGAATGGCAGCAGGTTAGGTCGTTCCGTACGTAAGCCGAGGCAGTGAAGAGATCAGAGACGTATGTGGGGAAAAACAAAACTCTAGTGATATTGCAGCACTGCAGAGGAATCTAGGAATATTGCAGAGGAATCTAGTACAATACTTTATACCAACTAACAAAATACATATAAAATCAATAAATCAGCTTACAAGAGAGAAGTATTACAAACTACACAAAACCAACCAACAATAAAACTACAGATGAGAAAGTCCGAAGGTATAAACAGGTGAAGGGATACCTGTGATGACCAGCAGCAGAGTCCACGACGATCGGATGCGAGAAGTCAGAGAGAGTTCTGGCACAACTGCGATGTCGGCGGTGTTGCAGCGCTGGTGTTTCCGGGAGGCTAGTGCTTGAAGCCGATCTCGGGCAGGTTGAGCTTACTCGAGATTCAAGTACCGATGTCTACGTTACAGACGTTAATTTCGCGTCACAACTAGACGAATGGCTAAGTTTAGGTGGCCAGCCGACACGGAGCCACAACCACTTAAGGGATACTTCTTAATCTCCTTCTACACCATGTTGGTCTACACCACTATAGACTGCTAGCAAGGCGAAATCCTGCTCTTAAATCGACCTCCGTGTCCCCTGATTCTCGTCCTGGGGAAAAAGAGACCTCTACATGGGTCCAATCATGCACGTTTCATTGTTAGAAACTCCACCCTAAAAATATATTGACCACGTCCCTTTTTAATTAGGAGAGGGTCCTCAACTGAGCGAGAGTGACAACCTGTTGGGGTTCTCTCATACGGCTTGTCCACAAGCAGTTTTTCCCCTGGGAATGGTCAGTTTCCTTGGTTTCAGCCGGTGCGTCTTGCAGTCTACAGCTAGTTTGGGGTGCATCGCGGCCTTTGACGACCCTGCCGACGCCGCCGTAGGTACAAAGGATCAAACATCGGCGACTAACGTTTGAAGAAGAACACCCCATTCAGTACTTCCCTGCACTAAAGGCCAGTCTTTTCATGAGCGAACGGTTCCACCGGTCAGCGGGGGAGTGCGGCGCCCGTTAATTTGCCGTTACGCCGGGTCGCAAAAATGGCGTGACAGCATGTATGCAAGCAAACAAACAAGTCGCCCGACATTCCGATCTTCTTGTTACCGTTCGCACATTCTGCTTGCTGGATAGTTTCCTCGTAATTGCGAAAGGATAGAAGGGTTGAAGCTTGGGCTAGCTGGGTTTAGCTTTTAATCGACTCTTGAAACATAGAGGGAAGTTTAAACGAGGAAGTTTTTACTTCTCGGCAACTTGCAAAATTCTGTGAGGACTTGTTCTGGGGTCACTTGAAGTTCTCGATGGATGCTGAGCAGTGCTGGTCCGGTCAATCTGTCGTTGTTCATATGATTTCGAAGGTAGCTCTTCAGCCTTCTCAGTGTGGAAAAATTCCGTTCCGGGGTTGACGTCGACACGGGTAAAGTCGCCAGGATAGAAAGTAGGCTGTGGATGTTCGGAAAAAAGTCGTGGTTGCACATCTCTAAGGCCTGTAAATCACAAGCTGGGCGATTATTTTCTTCGATCTGGCAGCATTTGTTCACCCACAGTGTGAACTCTGCTTCGATGACATTAGCCGAAGGAATGTCGCCAAGGTAAAACTGCACTGCATCATCAATATCAGAAAGGCTAGCCGATGCGCAGAATTTGTTAAGGCCAACCACGACCTTCTTAATGTTAAGGCCAACCACGACCTTCTTATGGGCATCGAACCGGTCCCTTAATTGATTTTCGAAGTCAGCCAGCAAAGGCAAATACACATTCCTTCGGTAGTACTCTTCGGGAGTAGCAGAAGGTACGTTGCTTTTTTGCAACTGCCTTCCAGTGATGCATGGTAGGGCCATCTCAACATTTGTGATCTTCAGCAAAGAGAGCGACTTTAGAAAAATTTTATTAAATTCCGTTTCCGCACTAGCCCTTTTTGTGGAAAGAACGTCTATAACATTCTTTACGTGATCGCACACTTGAGCCAAGTCACAGTCAATTTTTTGAAGAAACTTGCAAAGTGGCAGTGTCAAAGAGAAGAGGTCGCTACAGATCTGAAGCAAAACGACAAACTCGGGCTTCGTAATGGCATTGAGCAGTTGAGAAGCTTTTGATGAAGTATCAGATGACGTGGCCTCTTCTTCCAAATATTCGAGGAATTGTACAATAGGCACGTACAGTTCAAGGAAACGCTGAAGTGCATCGTGACTCTCTACCCACCTTGTTTGGCAAAAGGGGAGAACTGATTTTCTTTTTTCTTGTGTTAAATTTTCTACTTTGTCTCGCAGTTGGTTCGTCCTCTGTGGTGAAGCTCTAACAAACGTACAGGTTGAGGATACAGTTCCCAAACAGTTGCGGATGCTGGGGAGTTTGCATGCGTGAAGCAGAGCAAGGTTCAACGAGTGGGCGCTACAATGCACTTACAACGCTTTGGGCGCTGTTTGACGAATGAAGGATTGAACACCGTTAAGGTGGCCGCTCATTGATGCCGCGCCGTCGTATCCTTGCCCGCAAAGTAGGTTCAGGTCAAAGCCATGACCTCTAAGGCTGTTCAGGATTGTGCTCGCCAACGCCTTGCCAGTGAGATCGTACACGGGAACGAAATCTACAAAATCTTCTTTAAGAATGAGCACTCCCGACATGTCGTGTCCAACGTACCTTACACATAGAGAAATGTGGGTCGTGCGAGATATATCAGTGGCCTCGTCAGCTAGAACTGAAAAACACGAACCTGAGTTCACGTTTTCCGCTATCTTTCTTTGTATGATTTTACCACAGAGGGTGATCAACTCATTTTGAAATTTTGGGCTCGTGTGCAGCGCATTCGCCGGAGATGTTTCCATGTGAGCTCTCAAGGCGGCATCTCCACATTTTGCTCTCATCCTAAGCAGTGGGCGGAAATTTTCATTATTTTTGAATGGCAGCACTTCAGACATATTTATCGGACCAGAGTCGTCTCTGCCGCGAAGCGGTACTTCTTGCCTGCCACAGAAAAGGATTGTTTCTATTATTGGCAGCAAGTTCTTGCGGTTTTCTTCCGCCTGCTTTTTAAGGCCGTGGTCAAGTTGTGTTAAGATGTCATGCTGTGAGCGGGACCAGACTGCTATAAAGTTCTCCGACAGCGTTGTTGACATGGCGTGATAACTGCTGGATGCGTGGCTCTGAAAGGCGTCCATGGCTTTCTTGTAATTGGTGAACTCCTTAGTTACAAAACAGCCCAAGCGCTGGTGCTCCCCTTTTTCTGCACACTCGCTTGCGAAGACTACGCAATATTTGCATAATGCTCCTTGAAGCTTCTCTGAATAAACAAGCCATGGGTAACGATCTACCCAGTGGGGTTGGAACTTCAGATTCCTTTTCCCTGTGGCTGGATAATCATAGTTAGCCGGAGGGGTCCACGCATTGAGCAGCAGCTTCTCCGTCGTCTCTGGATTATTTAAGTTATTGCTTTTCGAGACAAACAGTCCCAAGTCGAAAATATTCGCACTCGTCGCACAGAGGGGAGGCGAACCAGAATGTGTAGGTGCCATGCCACTCACCTTCCTTGGGCATTGCCCAGTGGTAAAGGCGTCCCTTTGCCCAGCGTTGACTGTAGAACAAAGATCACTTGGAGTTGCACTGCGGCCACCATCATTTCCCGGCGGCGCATGGGTGTCCTGCTTGTGTTCGTTCTCAGGTGATTCATATAAACCGGTGCATTCTCCTGAGTCGCTGCAGAAGTTCGGACGCGCTTGGCTTTCCACCAGTGCTGAGGAGGGCGAAGTTTTATCCTTCGAAGTAGGCGGTTCTTCTCCGTCCACTTCATCGGTTCGAACTTTCTTGAAGTAAGACGCAAGACTCCTTTGCTTCGTTGTTGCAGAGTGTCTTTTCATTTTGCTGCCGCAATCCTGTGCACGCACACAGAAGTGGCTAGTGGCTCCAAAAAGACGTTTGCGACTGCTTCGACTGCCTGGCGTGAACGGCGGGCGATGTTTTCTTCCTTTCTTATCCACTTTACAGTGACTAGAATGTAGAAGTGTGATGAACGCGCCGGCTCCCGCGTGGCGCATGTGTTTTCTGAACGCCGCTACAGCTGGTGTGCATGCAGGCCCATTATTGTACTCCAGCTGCAACAAGCTGGATTAACGCTACTTAAAGACCTTTTCACAGAAGACTCCATGGGCACTGAATACTCCCCTTAATATACGTGAACCCCCAAGAATGCACTGCCGAGACATTTGCACTCCCGTGGCACAGTCCAGAAAGGAGGTGTTGCTCCGTTCCTTTGAAAAAGTCACCTTTTCACAGACGGCTCCCTGGGGGCCTGCATAATTCTCTCTGGGCTGCGCTAATTAAATAGCCGTGACCCCCCAAAAATTCACTTTGTAGGCTGTGACGTCAGCCTCTGTACTCCCGCGCGCAGCCCAGCTTGGCGGCGTTTTTTTTTTTTTTTTCTCCTGTGAAAGCTGACCCCTGGTGCGGGATTGTGTGCCGGCTGTATCCTCGCTTTGTGCGCTTTGTAGGGAGGCGCATATACCTTCTGTGTACAGAAGAGGCAGATTTCCTTGCGTGTGGTTAAGGTTGTTCGAAGTTGCTCGGATATGCCAGTCTTTCAGTAGATGTCATCTTCGATGATTCGTTTCGGTGGCGAGGACTACAGTTTGAGAAAAGTTTGCCCTGCAGCCTGCGTCCTCGGAATGCGCCGCTGAGTTTTTCCGCTTAGAGGTTTCGTTCCCTGGCAAGTTTGCGCACGTCGTGTTGTTGTTGCCGTTGCTGTCGAACTGTTTACCTTCACAGAAGTAGACGCGCTTTTCGTAGGAACCCAAAGCCGACACGTGCGGTCCGCACAGATGGATAACTTCTCCAGCGGCAATGCACAAGGAAAGCATCTGGAATCAATAAAGGAGCTGCTACGGTGTGAAAGACGAAAAAAAAAAGACTCGAAGGAACGCGAGGGCGAAGTGCAAAGCTGTACAAATAGGGCAGGTGCGCGTGCGGTGGAGGGTGCGCTGAGGTGTTCTGGTAAAAGGGTAGGTTTGAAGAAAGGAAGAAGAGGGAAGCAATGCCAGGAAAGTTGCAGTGTAACTTTGGCAGCTGGTGGTTGCTGTGAAGGCGTGTAAATATTTTAGTATCACCCGAAAAGTTAAAGCATCAAAAAAATTTCGGAGGGGTCAGAACCCTCTCAATCCCCCCTCCCCCTAGTTACGGGCCTGCCCGCTGGTACCACCTTGCAGTGGTGGTGGTAGTGGTTAGAAGATGAGAAAAGGCACCTAATTTCTGCAACCCGGTCGGGAGCACGGTGCAGTGCCTGACCTGTGCCGTGCTCCCAACCGGGTTGCAGAAATTAGGTGCCTTTTCTCATCTTCTAACCACTACCACCACCACTGCAAGGTGGTGCCAGCGGGGCTCTTTCTCGTCGTGTGTGTGCCGTGCAGTGATCACGACTCAATATTGGACGTTCAGGTGGGCCGTGCATGCTCGTCCCCCTAGCCTGTTGTGTGTGTGGGATTGGTGTTCCACTCAAGAAGGAGGAGCCCGACAGGGCTTAAAACGACGCCGCAGAGTGCTGGACGTCGCTCTGAACTGTGTAATGGTTCAACTACCACGTTCGTGGTTTGTGAACTCCTAACCTCTATCCTGTAAATAGGTGTAAATAGTGCCATAAAGCTGTTTGTTTTTCGTATCCTTATCTCGTTAGCGTTCGTTTCCTCCACCCGAAGTTACGCCACGCCACCACAAGAGTCCGGGCAGACCCCGGTCCGCAACAACAGGTGATCAGCGCTGGGATTCGGAGCGACTACTGGTGAACAGCGCCGAGAGCCGCAACAACCCCCTGCAACTATTGTGCCTTTGCACTGCCTCCAAGGTCTGAGGCGCCTTACCTGGTTTTGCATTGACTCCGGGATCGGACCACCTTTTGCCAAGTCATGATGTGATGTGATGACTAGAGGTAACTCTGGCACTATTGTATATGAGAGCTGCAACTTAAGGTGCTTCAGTGAACATGGGAATGATAGGTAGTACGCGGATTTGTCTAATTTTCGTACGTTGTGTTCGGTTTAGTGTCGCGTGGCTCGAAGCTTATTTGTCAAGAAATAACTATCGGCAAGTGTTCCGCAGTTACGCATCACCACGTTCCCCTTTTAGGATCACAAATTCGAATGTGGTCACGAAGTTCAAACGGTTTGCTGTTTCATTTGAAAGACAACCAAAACACAGCAATAAACGAAGCGACAAGAGAGGTTGGATCGTTGCCCGCAAGCATGAAGGCTAGACAAATCCATGTACTACCCATGGTCGCAGAACGATCGCAGTGCCGCATTCCCCTCTACTTAATTTTAGGAAACTCTGTGGTGATGACACTATAGCGAGGGAGACGTGAAGGGGGCCTACGTGTCGCTCTCGCCACATTTATTCGAGCACAGCTGAAACGTAGCGGCTGCGCGAGAAATGGCTGGTAAATGATGATAGCTGATCATGACGCTCCAACATGATCACGTCACTGTGTTACACCACTGTCACGGCCGTAATAGTTATACCATGATGACGTTCGGCGACCATTGCGCACAAACCAGCGCAGCCTCCATCTCGTCACTGGACAGGCCCACGTGACACGGACACTTGCTACAACACGCTCCCAATAAGGGACAGCGCCACCGCATCTTCACCGGTGGCTGAAGCTACGGTGAAGGTGCCGGTGGCCATTGTTGCATCGCAGCTTAGGGAGAGGCAGAGCACTGATGTAGTTCGAGTGAGGGAAGTGTTGTGGTGGCTTGAGGCGGGAAAAATTACACCCCGTACTGACGCCCATGTCGTTGGCTTCTTTTTATCTATCCACGACACTGCAAAACTTGTTCTATTTGTATTGCCCTCAAGATGTAGTAGTGAATACGTCATACATGCAGAGTAGGTCAGCGTGTGTCGGCTCCATAAAACCAAATCGGTCTGACGGGCAAAACACTAAAAATGAAGGCAGGAGTAAAACTACTACTATTTCCAATCAGCAAGGTGTTGCTGGGTGAATGTAATGCAGGCTTCATGCCTTCGGCGAAATGAATGTTTGACGCGACAGCGCTGTTGAACAATGATTCACACCAACTGTCGTGAGTCGCGAGTTTAATACGAGCTTAAAATTGTCGCACGCCCCTTTCGATCGCTATCCAGCTCGATTCAGTTGAAAACTACAAAACTTTAGCAGGCTTCCTCACATAGTTAACGAATGAACCCAACGCAACGAAAAAATTCAAACTCTAACTGTCTCGATCGCGATGAAAAGTGGAAAAATAACTTCGTATCTGCAAATGGAAAAAAATAGCGGAAAGGGCGACGAAGCTAATGCGTGACCAACTATATAAATATATATCCCACTGGTTCAACGAGCCGACGCACTTCGTTTGATTATTACATACTAAGAACGTTAACATAAAATCAAGGCTTCTAGGCATGACCATATAAACACAGTTTCGCTTGAATCTTCATAAACAATAGAAAGAAACGAGAAAAGAGCAACGCCGGTACTCTGAAGAGCGAGTGCTGCTCCGATGCAGGTGATGAGTCGCTTTCCCGCAAGATATTTGAACCCAAGATGGCGTACCATGGCGCCACTCTGCTACCTAAAGGTAGCATATGCAGTAACTCTAGCACTACCCAGAGCCATATATACCCTTCGGCTCTGGCGCTACCTAGAGTGCCTCCCGCATCGCGGTACCCTAGCGCTACCCAGCCTGATGTAGCGCCGCGTCACGACCACTCCCTGAACTAAGGCGGACCGATGGCTTTTGTTGAGAAGCGCGCGTTTGCACAGGCATTGAAAGAGATAAAGGAGGCATTACCCTATAAAAGGTGTACAGGCTACTGCACCTATTTCTTTGAGGCCACGTAGCGGGTGTATAGCAAGTTCGAAAAGATTGCATGCACTAAGTGTTTGAAGTACGCACTATAACAACAGGATATTGCTATCGCGTTAAACTCCTAAAGGCGAAGCTTTAAAGTCCCCTAACTTCTTTTCTTTTTTACCTTGCGTGAAGAGCGGGGTGAAAAAACCTCTCACCCCAAACTTAATAGGCCTCAGACACCCACTCTCAGATCATTTCAGACGAATGCGTCTCTCAGCTTTTCTCAGATTCCTAATTGCTATTTATCCCGAGGTGTTTCGCAATGACTCTTGCCCTGCATGCAAGGATGCATCCACCCAGCATGTGTGCTCAGGGAGTCTAATGGTAACATACACTAATCCCGACACTAATTCATCCAGGTGGGAGGCGACCCTCCGCAGATCTTTCCTGGGCGATTAGGTCTGGGCCATCCAGCAGGCCCGCGGAAGTGCCGACAGGCTTGGCCTGGCGGTCCCGACGTAGGAGTCATCCGCTTAGCGCTCACGTGCGCAAAGGGCATACATACCATAGCTGCAAAAGGGTAGCCTAAGTGGCCAATTTCACTCACACATATATATGTCCCTTTCTTTGCGGCATGGTTGAGACGTAGACCCAGAACCGAAGTGAAGCTACGTGTTGAGAGGTTGGTTCGAACGAAAATTGATTGTGCTACCGCTTTCTGCTCTTGAGACCAAGCTCAAGAGTCCAACAACTTTCGTTTAATTAGATGGCATTTCCGGTGCACTGCCAATAAGATTAAAATTTACTCGCACGGCTGTCGACTGTTGATGGCATGGCGCAATGTCCGAGCAAGGTTGTGACCGTTGGTATTTAATTACGAGACGAGCAAAAGGGGAAGTGTATGTATACACATTTATAAATTATAATACGAGCTGTTTAACGTCCCAGAAGCACAATATACGAATGAGAGATGCCTTATAGGAAGGCTCCGTGAATTTCGACCACCTAGGGCTCCTTAACGTGCATGTAACTATAAGTGGACGGGCCTCAAGCATTCTCGTGACCATCGAAAATTCGGCCACCGAGGCCTTGAGTCGGTTGCGCGACCTGCGGGTCAGCAGTAGACACCCATAATCACTGGACCACGGTGGCGGATGTACATGCGAAAACCGGTCATACTTATCAATTTAAAGTGAACCCTAATGTCCATCGATCGTTCGTGACAATAATAGAATATTCTTCTTTGCTTGAAATCGAGAAACAGACTATGGTGCATAAATTGGGCAGCACGGAAGCTGGAGGATGCGGGAGTGTCGCCGTTCAGAGCCTTCCTCGCTCTGAACGGCGCGAGCTGGGCACCACGCCTAAATGCATCTCGGGTGGCATAAGATAACTAAAGCGCGCGCAGCTCTGGGCACTCCGACAGCCCGCACAGCTTAGTTAGTCTCCGCTCACCGTCGGCACGTATTCACCGGCTAATCTGCTACGCGCGTGTTCCATCTTGCACACAAGGCGGCCACGAAATGCGGCGAGGGAGGCTCTGAACGACGCTCGCTGTGTCATCATGCTCGTCCATTCGCGAGTACGGAAGCGGATTACCAGTCGCGAACTCAGCTGCATGGCCGAACATTTTATTTATTTACCGTACGCGTGGTCCTGTGCTGGCGCAAGCTGCCTGTGCGGTGTTCGCAATGGAGCGACTGTGTGTTATCGCATATGTTTTCGATGCTTCGCGCCGTGAAGCAATCACGTTTCTTTTCATTTTTTTTTCGGAATCATCTTAAAGGTTATTTGTATAGCTCACAACCTTAGTAGCAAAATGACGATCTAAAGTATAATTTTTTGAGTGTGTGAATATGATCACAGCCTGTCATATGAACCAGAAGTTTTACGATGATATCTAAGTACAGAGTATACTCGAGCACTGAAACGCGAGAATAGTGGCTAAATAATGCACACTTTCATTTCCAGCGGCTACAGTTTGTGTCATATCCGAGCTATATGAACTTTGACGCTTACATCAAAGCCATATTATGTTTTCGTGCCGTGTATGCAGTGACAATGACAAAACTCAATCACCAAGATTACTTTCGTATAGCGGTCACACTATTTAAAAAAATTGTTTTAATCCAAGAATACCACACGTTGGAAGAGATGGAGATGCGTACAACTTACACATATTCAGATGTAGTAACGTTACTAAACAATTTTCTAGTGATGCACTCATAATAACTAACAATAACTGTTGAGGTTTAACGTCCCAAGATCAGCGATATGACTGTGAGAGGCGCCTTAGTGGGGGGTTAAGGAAACTTCGACCTCCTTGGGTTTTTAACATGCACCTAAATCTAAGCGCATGGGTCTCAAGCACTTTCGCCCACAACGAAAATGCAACCACCACAGCCGGGATTCAATCCAGCGACCTGCGGGTCAGCAGCCGAGTGCCTTAGCCATTAGACCACCGCAGCGGGTCTTAGTCCTGCACTCGGCTACTTTAGCAGTTGTATGCCCTGTGCGTATTCAGTAGTAACCGTATAGTGGAGCATCAATCTCGCCGAACTCCTAAGGCAGTTATATCACACACATCACTAGCCTACTTCACGTTTGTGCGAAGAGTATGAGACTTGTGCTCAGCGTGCTTAATTGTGGCTACTCTTCGGTGTTCGTGAACGCGGAAGTTCCTTCTGGAAACAGTAGCAAATTAAGCCGTGAAATTATCGAAGCTTTTCACTTGAAAACAATGGGAGCCGCATGTGTGAGTTATGCGTAGAATTTGTTGACAGACAGGAGGTTGCTTTATCTGTTTGACTCATGTAATATCAGGTGACATGTTTGAATTTTTCTAAAGTGTACAGTTGTGTTGTTCCTAAATAATTTGCTTTAGTACTGCCTTCCTTAAGTGCACGTCTGCTATGCCCTGCATTGTTTTTCCACTTTCGTTTTTCGAAATTGTCTTTCAGTTGTGACATGGCACCCGTCCTGTCAACTCTGTGTTCTTTTTGTCCTCGTCTCTACAGCAGTGTGTCACTCATACAAAGATGATACGTGCTCAAAACGTGCTGTTGTACAAGCTAAAATATTTCTTATGATTGCGGTTAGCTAGGCGTGTGTGTTGCTTTTAACCTCGCATGGAAACTCGCCATCTTGAAAGGGTCGGCTAACAGTGGTCCCTAGCACTTATATTCAAGAAGCGTTAAACTACATTTCACCTTTGCATACCTTAAGAAATCGTGATTTGGAATGCACATTACAAAAGAGGCGACGATCAATCCTTTCAGCCATCAAATCACTTTTCTCAACAAGTTTGTCGTAAATACTTCGCCAGGCTGCATACCACCACCACATGCTTACATCTTCTCGGCTTGTTAATGCATTCAGAAGCTTATCATTATGGCAACGAGAAGGTCACACTTCAATAACTTCAGGCCACGTTCGAAACTGACCTTCTGGTTTAATTATTAATCGCCGCATCACCTCCCAATCAACAACAAGCACTCCACACTGGTCCATGATGCTGTGACACACCTGGCTGAGATATGCTACGGTCACTACCCTGCCAGGTGTGCGGGTAGCTATACAAGCGTCCTATACTTCATTTTTATATGTAGTATCTTATAATCATCCCCTCGGTCCCACCGTTCAATTCAGCAACATTTCTCTTTATGTCTCTTTCTCCACCCCTTAGCAGAGTCAAACCAAGCGAGCTTCTGGTTAACCGCCATGCGTTTTCTTGCATCCTTTTTTTTTTTTTGGTCTTATCACTCAATTTGGTGAGTTGGACCATGTACTACATAAGAAGAACTCCGTGTTTTGCCCCTGCATCCGTCCCATGCACCATATAACACCTTCACCAAGGACGTACGGAAAGTTCCCCTTTTACAATGTGCCAGCGTCACCGCTAACTACAGTTTGTGCGGACCTGGAGCCTGTTCGGACAATGACGTTCATCTCCCTGTTTCTTGTACAGAATGGAAGCTCGTTCTACGCCACGCATCCCACACGGGCTACTCCCAATCCCCTCCTGCTACAAAGTCACATCCCCACGAGCTCCAGGAAGCTCGCAGGACAATGGCCGGTAATGTACTGCCGCTGCTCCACACTGAGTGTTCCCGCAGGAACGTGGAAACCACTCAGGCCCCTTGATGAATTAGGAGTGCTCCAATTGCGTCCCGCGTAATAAGGCGTAACGGTGGCAGAAGCATCCGATGCGCGGAAGCAGGCCATAAGCGAGAATGGGCACAGCAAGGTGTACAGACACCGAGTGCTGTATACAGAACCCGAAAATATTCTGCTGCAGCACGCTGGCTATAGAAAGACTTACCGTAGGCGCTAATTAAGAAAGATTGTTCTCTTAACAAGACTGAACTATATTCATTCGTGCTCGCTGCTATAGCGAAAGCTCTTCAGGGCTATTCTCCATCTCTGAGTCTTCAGCTTAGCATTGGAGGACAATTCTCAATGTAACAGTTGCACACTTGCATATCTGGGCAAGTCGCAAAAACTTCTTTCGTGACAAAAGGCTGAATTTATGAGGCAATGCGGCGACGTACATTTCCTTGTGTCGCGCTTAGCACACGTGTTCTGCGACATTTATTCCTTCCGTTCTGTGCAACCAAGCAAAAAAAGAAAGCTATTGAGATTGAACTACAGACGTATCTTGCCTGCATATCTGCGTACCGCATCAGCCTGTTGACATGTGGCCATTTTCGTGAAATACGTTCAATGTGCACACTTCGGTTAGTAATAGTGAAATAATCATGCCCCAGATGTTTATTGTTGTTAAGATTTGCGGCCTTTAACCAACGTGTTCATCTGCCTTGTATCGGTTATTCACCTGTTTTTATGAACAAATAGCCTAAACGAGTGCGCAATAAGTTTATGTGCAACAAGAAGGAGAAGAAAGAAGCCATGGGTTTGTTAATTTGTTAGACTCAACTACGCGAAGCCAAAAGATGAACAAGGAAGGGACGACATAGAAAGAGAGGGGGCAAGAAGGTCGACTATAGAAACAACGCTTAGTGGACTACCCTACGCTGTTCGTTGGGGGAATTGGGTAGAGAGATGAAAGAGAGAGAGAGGGGTGGAGGGAATATGACACCTATAATTGTTGATGATTGATATGTGGGGTTTAACGTCCCAAAACCACCATGCGAATATGAGAGACGCCATAGTGGAGGGCTCTGGAAATTTTGACCCTCTACAGTTCGTTAACGTGCACCCAAATCTGAGCACATGGGCCTACAGCGTTTTCGCCTCCATCAAAAAAAGACGATGCCGTAGCCGGGATACAATCCCGCGACCTTCGAGTCAGCAGCCGAGTACCTTAGCCTCTAGACCACCACGGCGGGGTGCCAATAATTGTAAATGTTGGTGTTTCTCATCTTACAATCATGACATGATTGTGAGGAACGCCGAAGTAAAACAGTTGGGCTCGACTCCTACCTGCGCTTTTCCTTATGAAAGCGGAGGAGAGATTCTGCGTAGTGAAAGGCTCCGAAAATTTCGACTGCCTCTAAATCTTATTAATTGATTAATTGATTGATTGATTGATTGATTAATATGTAGTGTTTAACGTCCAAAAACCACCATATGTCTATGAGACACGCCGTAGTGGAGGGCTCCGGAAATTTCGACCACCTGGGGTTCTTTAACGTGCACCCAAATCTGAGTACAGGGGCTACAACATTTCCGCCTCCATCGGAAATGCAGCCGCCGCAGCCGGGATTTGATCCCGTGACCTGCGAGTCAGCAGCTGAGTACCTTAGCCACTAGACAAGCCTCTAAATCTGAGTACACGCCCCTCTAGCATTTCGTCTCAATCGAAATCGGTTTTCCGTTGCCGAGATTTGTTGTCGTGACCTTCCGGTCAGAGGTCTACGCAACCACGGCCGGTAGGAGGAACGGAGAATGAATTGAGCGGTAAATTCGCGCGTTCGCGTGCGGAATCGCACCAATGTTGAAAAACGCTCGCGTAAATCTCTCTTGAAGAAGAACAAATGTGCCTTCACCGCTGTGTGGGTCGACGAGCAACGACGGGGGCGTTGTTTTAGCAGCGCCTGCGCGGATAATCAGCCAATCATGGTCGCACCATGTTAGAGTATGAGGCGTTTTTTTTTTTTTTTTTCTAAAGGAGCATCATGCAGGAATCGAAACTAGGCTAAATTTGTGTGGAACGAAAAGCATGCCTAAGTGTCTTCGATTTCTAGAACAGATATGATCATAATGGGCAATTCCTTATTGTAACATGAGCTCGAAAAGAAGTTTCTAATAAAAAATGAGCCAAGTATTCCAACTGTTTCAATCAAGGTGAGCTACATTCATCAAACCAGCACTGCGCCAACAAACATGGTCCAAACAACCAACATGGTCCACCCAAAATGTGTCATCTGGGTCTTAGTTTCTTTGTTATCGTGTTTACGTTCCGCAATAAACATTCCTAGCGCAAGTTGGCACTTGCTGAAGGACATGAAATTTAATGACAAAACTCGTTTTTAAATAGTAAGAGACTGACTTGCCTACTTTTTTTGCATCTTAGTTATTCTTTTTGACTTTGGTGAAAGAGTATCTTGCCCTCCGTTCATTCCTCCACGGTTTATTTAAAATAAAATAGGCATGAAAAAAACATATTGGGCATCTATCTATTCCCTAAAGAAGAATAAGTGATGAGAAATGGCATGACAGAAAACTAACTTGAACACTTTTAAATGCCTTCAGAAATTGCCAAGAACAAGAAAACACTGATGACAGTTCAGAATACAGTGCCTTTTTGCAACAAGACCACTCGCTCTTCGAGTCTAGCAATCACCATTACGCCAATGCGTCAGAGCACTTCACCGGCGGAAGAACAAGTATGATGTCAATTATTCTATCACAAAATATTGCCATACCGGTAATAGGAACCGTTTTACGCTTACTTCACAAGCTAACTCATGTCCAAATGAAATGTTTTAATCTATATGAGCCAAATACAAACTTCACTCCACAATACTAATGATATTTGGCTATTTAGATTTTAGCCACAATATATATTTGTGGTATTTAGGGGAGAGGAACATACTGCAAAAAAGCTGTTTGAGCAGGCCCAACCATATTATAAGTAGTAGAAAAGTGCGTTTTTCTCAGTTTTGTTTAGAGTGCATTCAGCTCTTTTAGAAAAAAAAAAGCACCTCATGTGTTTATCTTCCAAAGTCTAATCTAGTTCTATAAATGTGGTCGATTTCTTCATCGTGCCTCTGTCGTCACACGTCACAGAAACGCATAATTGAAATCAACTTCAGTTTTCAATTGAAGTGCGGTTTACATTACACTGAGAAAAACACTTGAAGTGTAAGAAACTAGAATTTGCTGCTGGCTGATACAGAACCATCATTTCGAAATTTCGATCGACATTCATCTTAAAGCTGACAATGGATCGAGAAGTTTTGAGTTAGATGCCTCCAATAGACCACAGATTTCTTTTGGGCTGCCAACTTCTCATTCTATTTCCTTCACGTTCTTTTTTTTCTATAATTGTTATTTTTTGGAGAAACTGGGATTTCTTGATACGGAGGTTAAAACGTACGGCTTGCGATTGTGGAAATAAACATCCATGTGTTAATCCGTGTGACTTAGCGGTCCAAACACATCTATTTATGTATTATGCCTTTCCCGTACTTCCCCATGTCTTAATTGGTATTAGCGATGTGCCCTTCTATCGCGCTATTAGCACTGCACCGTAGATCAATTAATTAAGTTTCGCTGCTGACCAACGAGCGACATCTCACGACTTGTCATAGGACTTTCATTGGGACCTAATAAACAGCTTCAGCACGTTCTTAGGCAGCACAAGCAGAACAGGAATTTGCTTGACCACCTCATTCCGTGAAAAGCTTTACCTGCAAGTTGGGTAGCTCCTTACAAATACACGAATTTTGTTTCTTTTGCGAAAGTCGTGCGCTCCGCGCCATCGTTAGGGATACCGTCAAACCTTGAAATGCAGCGCCATCTGAACACGAAGTGTTCATATGCTTTCTAATAAACTAGCTCTACTCCCCGCTAGGTAGCGCTAAACGTAACTTGCGCTGTTGGCGTCACATGTTTTATTTTAGATGTGCCTGTCTTTCAGTCCCCGATCCCCTTAGAAGTACTTGTTGCTGGGCTAGTTAGGACATCATTACGAGAGATTATTTTATACGCCTAAAACGCCACAAGAATAATAGAGAAACACATGGAGATGTCATTTTCTTGTGCTTCTTCGTTCCTCTTGGGGTGTTTTAGACTTTTAAAAATTTCCCCCAAACTCCTTCTCTATACAGAACAGCATGCCAGTAATTTGCTTACTCCAGTTAAAATGTGTGCTTTCCAATAATAAGTTTCTCTTACTTTAGATGTGCAATGTGCAGCAGTTCTTCGCCAGCCAAGTCACTTTGAACATGTCTATCTATCTATCTATCTATCTATCTATCTATCTATCTATCTATCTATCTATCTATCTATCTATCTATCTATCTATCTATCTATTATCTATCTATCTATCTATCTATCTATCTATCTATCTATCTATCTATCTATCTATCTATCTATCTATTCGCTTACGTCTGGGTGCTCTCATGATCACCTCCCCCCCCCCCCGCCCTTCAGGTAAACCAAAATTAGTATAGGAAGTGTAAGATTATTGGACCATTACGTCTCACTGATCATGACATGAATATTGTCACAATATGGTTGCGTACGTCGTTAAACCCTTGCTACCAGACGTATGACACATCCCAGAAGGCGGGTATGTGCCACAGGCGATTGACAGTTTCTACATAACGAGGCACGCCCTATCGGAAAAATTGCCGTGGTGGATTCTGGAAAACATGGTGGGCGTAGTGGAAATAATAGTGGGCATGGTGGAAATTATGATGGATATGGTGGGACGTAGTGGAAATTATGGTGGATATGCCGGGACATACAGGGTGGTATGGTGTACAGAAGATGGGTAAAGTGGAAATTACGGCGGAAAGTAGAGGCTAGATGGTGGGTAATCATGGGACACACTGCCCACCATTGCGATAATGCTGGGAAGTCCTAGGCATATGGTGAGTGGTGCTTATTATGGTGGGCCACATGGTGTACCAAGCTGTGAAACTGTTCCCACCATTGCGATAATGCTGGGAAGCACTAAGCAGATGATGGGTGCTGCTTTTTATGGTGGGCCACATGGTGTACCAAGCTGAGAAGTTCTGCTCACCATTGCGATAATGCTGGGAAGCAGTAAGCAGATGATGGGTGGGCTTATAATGGCGGGCAATTTATATAGTGTACCAAGTTGGGATCTGTACACTACATGTTCTACCACCATGATTGCCACCATAGGTTAGGCCTACCGACCGAGCCCGTACAATTGTGTTATCCGTGCTCCTGGGTTTCAGAATACGTGATTTCGACGATTAAGAAAGACAATAAAGCGCAGCCATGGCATCAGTTAACCTAAATGAAGCATTTTTCATTGTGTATGGTGTCCGCTCAAGAAGCAACAAACATCGATGCGACGCGATTCAAGCATTCCCAGAGAACGTACGTCTCTTCTCATCGACACCCGCCGGTCGCACTCGCCGGCACTTCTCTAGTTTTTATGCTAGAACTCAGACGTGCCAATTCGTATGCTTGGGGAACCAATATGATAGCGTAATGTTTCCGGCACACTGCATTCGTTTTGGCCAAGCCGTTATGTAGTTGTTGCTATAGCGAAAGAGCTACAGCATTGCGCTGGCACGACCGCCCTATACGTTGCGCGAAAAGCATCCCAATACTCAATCAAATAAATTAGGTGGGCATATCTATAGAATGAGCCTAGAAGCGTAATAAAGCGTGTGCAGATGTCACCCTTTAGAACAAGCGCGAAACGGATATTAAACTTGGCAGACCCCGCCGGTGAACTGTTGCTGCTCCCCAGTCCACTTGTTTTTTTTTTTCTTGCAGTTGTGAATTGTAAAAAAAAATAGCACTGGTGCCATTAACACAGTGGAAATCGTTACAGGCAGTAGTTGCTTACGTTTAAATAATGGAGAACGATTCGCAGTTAAATAGTTTATTTTTGTAGGATGGATTCTTTTTCGTATGGAAAAGTTGAGACGACTTTATTTATGGTCATGCACCGCTCGTCCCTGAGAGCACGAAACTACCTCCTCATTATGCCAACCTTTCGTAACGCTTCTTGTTGTTCGGTGAGCGGCTTATGGGTCGCCGGAGTCTGGGCTGCGGTCGTGGCAATAGATTCGGTCGACGGAGTTCCTGCTGCCAAGGTTCCTTCCTCTTTTGCTGCGCTTGTGGGCGCTGCAGTCAACCCTTTTCCAGCTTGTTCGGGAGCAGCAGCTTGTTCGGGAGCAATAGGTCCCTGTGTGCTGTTCAAAGCAGTGTTAGCTCCACGCTGCTGCTGCGGCGTAGAAAGAGCCTGTGTGCTTTTAGAACTCGCCTCCGTGCTTCCATCTGCCAAGGTCTGCTGAGGACTGAGAACTTGCTGTGGTGGTGTGGGCTTTATGGCGCCATTTCGCTGACGCTGAGAGTCTTGCAAGAGCGACTGTGCAGTTCCTGGTTGGAATGGCTGGCCAGACAGTTGGGCTTGTGGCATGCTAGCCGCTTTGCTTGGAGAAAAGTTTGGCCTCGTCTGAGTAGGGGCAGCAGCTGCTTGAGGCTGTGGCTGCTGGGCATGGTACTGTCCCGGCCCAACCGGCTGGTGGGGTGCCCCTGGCGGGGTACTCTGCAGGGTGTTTTTAATACCTTGTTTGTACGCCCCTTGCGACAAATATTGCTTTTGCTCGATGGATACTGTTCCAAACTTTTGATTATTGGCAGGGCCTACAGGTAATGATGTCTGATATTGCTGCATAGTCAGGGGCTGCTTCGTAAAGGCTAGCGAGTATGGCGCTGCCTGGTTAGGCATAGTCGGTTTATTTTGGTTCATCTTGCTCGCAGAACTTGACCACACGTTCGGGGATGATGCCTGCTCACCCATACTTGATACCATGACACCGGCGGTCAACTGGGTGTTCGAGTTTACTTGATTTCCGAATCCCAAACCAAGTGTTTTCACTTTGCCTAAATTTTGTGGCTGTCTCACACCTCGAGGGGTCTGACCCGGAGCATAATTTCGTTGGGGCGTCAATGCACCGCTTTGAAAGGTATTGTAGGCTTTTGTTTTCTGGGGCCAAGCAGATGCTTGTTGCTGTGTCTGGAGCTGCCAAGCGCTCTTTTTTTTACTTGTGGGCTGAGCTCCTGCTGCGACTGTCTGCGACAGTTGTTTCGAAGCCTTCTGCATTTGCAGGTTACCACTACTCGCAATATCAATCATGGTTCCATCCTCATTAAAGTTGACTTGAGACGGTGCGAGGGTGACTGCGAAACCCGAGGGGCCGTGATACAGCGCAACGGTTTCTGGCATTTTGTCAAGTCCTAAGCCCATGAAGAGCCAAAGGGGCACATTGCTGTCGGATAAAGAACCTAGAGAACTCTGCAAGGCCGGCGATGAAAGGATATCCAATGGCACTTCACCCGAGACAAGATCTACTGAAAAGAAATAAATGTAAGAAAGATGTTGATTCTGTTCTCGAAGTGACACATGGTGGAAGCTTTTTATGTCAGTAACAGAAGCTGATCTACTGGGTCAGGTTTTTTTTTTTTTTGCAGTTCTTGCTTCAGAGTGAATATGGAGTCTAGGTTCAGCCGAGGTCATTGTACTTTGCAAGTAAGCAATCTCTGCATGCCTCATTATCTAGTTAATGGTCGTGATAATAACAACGACGCAGCTTCTTTGCCATAATCTTGTCATGTGTTTTAATAAACGCAACTTACGTTTCTGTCAACCGTTGGTACATATACTGTTCACTGTCTTCGCTCGCGGCTAATTTTAACCTCGCTCTATACGTCGATTATCGGACATGGTGCAAATTAAACTCGTCACGTTATCTCGCTTCCTGTAGCTGTATGACTGCTCCTAAGAAATCATGTAAATAAATAAAGGCAAAAGTATGCGCACGTAGCATAGCTAAGACTAACTGAATTAACGACTGCACATAAATATGTGCGGCTTTTATAACGTCGCGTTACATTTAAGGGAGTAGATACATACGTGCTCCCCTCAGTATTCCAGTGCTTTACCATTCTGCAAAGACAGGAGTTTGCCATTACCTTGTTGGCTTTGTGGATAATACGCTCTTCGATCTTCTGCGCTGTCTTTGTTGGTACTCATAAACTGGCACATACCAGGGTCATCGGCGCACGAAACCTCTCTGGAGTTGAAAGAAAATGATATGAAGTTATAGACGACGCCTGGCCTTGTAGAATTTCGTGGTCACCCAATTCTGAAATTGTTTGATGCGTTTTAAAAAACACATTTTCCTAGCTGTTGTTGAAGTTATGTAACACTAAATGTTTTTTCTTGTGGGTATATGACTGGGAAATATTAAAAAGGCAGCAATCGCTGTTGTCTTGTTGTTCACCGTTGTGATTAGGCAATTAAATAGATCGAAACAGCAAATAATCAAGCGGTGTGATTGGTGTTTGAGAATCATTGCGCATATTTTATGGAGATAGTATTAACAAAAACAACGTAGGGTAAGACATGCAGCTGAAATGGTGCAACATCAAGTGGCTAAGATTGTTTAAAGGTGTTACATATTTAAAATTAGAGATACTCTACATTTAACGCAACAAATAAATACAACGATCTCACGATGGATCTATGCGATTTGGACATCGCTTCAGGTAAAAATATATCACGTAAAAGAGATGCTGATTTTCAAGTAAGGATGGGAAGATAATTCCAAATGATGCATTTGAAGACAATGTATTTGGTATTTCATGCTAAGACAAACGTTAACACGGTGCTACTGCGGCTTACAAATAAGTCAATTTGGCGTGATTCTTATTTTAAATTGTAACCTCTTCTACGAGCCAGACGCAGTCATTCTTACATGGATGGTAATCTGGGTACTTCTGATAAGAAACGAACGAGTTTACATATGCTGTAGCATTTTACTTGGCATCAAACTGCAGTGCATACTCGTACTTACGCTTTGGATGTGTCGCTGGTGAGTATGAAGACGGCAAGGCAACGCACGGTGAATCGGAGGAACGAGCGGCGCATTTCGCTGCAGACAGTGGCCAAGGATTAGCGCATTCGCCGAGCGCGCATCGCTTTCATCCGTGCGTCTGACTTTCATTAATTGTGCAACCGGGAGGCTAAGTAGCGCCGTAACTTTTGCGTCGCCGTAAATGCCACGGAGTTAGGGAAACACGCTGCGGTTCTTTAAGCGAGCGCAGCTGCATGTGGACACGTTAGACACTGTTAAGTCACGTACCACTCGTTACATACGGAGACGAAATTGCGAAGCGAAGTATTCAAGCCGAAGAAGTCACGATCCATTATTTTCTCCGAAATTAGGTAAAAGTTAGCAGAGTTGAAGAGTATAAATGACTAAGCGAATAACGTCACACGTCGCCGACGGGGCCTGCGACGATGCAGGGTTCTGTCACCCTTCATTCCAAGGACGTGAAACGAATGACGATACAAGTTACTTGAAGTGATAAACAATCGTTCCTTTCTCACTTATACCCGTATACTGTCCTACTCAGCCTATGTGCGGTAAGTAATGCACTTTCAACGATCTTCCGTCTTTACGTAGCAGGCCGTAAAGCATTGCTATAGTACTTAACAGCAGATTAACATCCATTGGAAGCTCTTGCTGCTTGGCTAAGTAGCTCTGTCTGCATTTATCGTTTATTTGTGTTTATATTACGGCTCAGCACTGCTCAAGACGTCGGACGACTCGAAAAGGTACCTGCCGTATCGGTGACCGACATGTGCTGCGCAGCCCGCCGCGTCGAAAGGTGCTAGAAGAAACGAAACAAGCATCAGGGAGAGCACCGCCATGACCTCCCAAGGTGTGACACCAGGTCAGAAGCACCAGCTGGTTTGCGCAAGCATACCTGACTGCAAGCGACAACACTGTTGTCGCTGGCAGTCAGGACAGCGTTGAATCAGAGGACGAATCAACTGTCGTCGGGGACCACAACGGGGCGAACCTCACAGACCTAGACACGGACGAGGGTGGTTTCCGCCTTGTGCGACATCGCAAAGACAGGACAGTGGGCATTCCTGTGTTGATTACTCCAACATCCGAAGGAGCTAACTTGAGGCAAGTGAATCCTATTGACCTATACTCGGAAATTGAAACGATTCTCGGTGGAGCCCCAGTTAAGAGCCATTTCACAGCACAGGGAGCCCTGCTCTTGGATATAGAGACAGAACACCAAGCTAATATGCTTCTAGAGACCAACACTATCTGCGGCCTTGCCATATCTGCCCGTGTACCACACAGCTACATGAAAAATACATGCATTATAAAAGGGGTCCCAAGATTGTACTCGGACGAAGAGCTGTTAACCTACCTGAGACCTCAGGGAGTATACCACGCAAGAAGAATCGTACGATGGGTCCAAACCTCATCCTCCGAATGGGAATCAAGGCGCACTGACTCTGTGGTTCTCACCTTCGCTCCCAATTCTAAACGTCCAGAGAAGATCAACCTTGGCTTCACTAGACACGAGCTGGTAGACTACGTGGAGACGGCGCCACGCTGTTTTAAATGTCAGCGTTTTGGACATGTTGCTAAGCACTGTCGTGGGGAACAAAGGTGTAAGCGCTGTGGGGGGCCTGATGACTTTAAGATATGTACAAGTAAAGAAAAACTTGTGTGTGCACACTGTGATGGCGACCACCCAGCTAGCTACGGCCGATGTCCAGCACTAACAGCTGCGCAGCGAAGAAATAAGACGTTTGTCCTCGGCCCGAAGACTTTTAACGAACCATCGCTCACAAAGAAGACGTCCGGCGCGCCACAACATGGCGGTTTGGATAACGAGAACGCAGGAAATTTTCCGCGCATAAATCCGACAAGAGCTGGTATTGAGTCAACGCAAGTGCTCAACGCTGGTGAGAAATTTATCACAAAAGAGTCCGCCAAGCGCACCTACGCTGATGCACTGAGCCCAGCTCAAGTACCATCTGGAAGCAAACAGCGAAAAAACCTCGAGCACGTCATTCGCGCTCTGTTCACCGCACTACGTTCACACGTCGCTAAGATGCCTGCGAGTTCAACGAAGGATATGTTGGAAGCAGTCCTGGCTCTAGAGTCAGTGTTACCTTGCTCTGCTTCCACAAACACACAGTAGAATAATGGCAATGTCTCGCCCACCTGGTCTATTTCGTCCTTCAAAAGCGTCCTTAATAATGCAATGGAACTGCGCCGGTCTTCCATAACGTCTGTGCGAACTCAACCTTTTCCTGCGCGACAGTCCAATATCGATTCTAGCCCTCTCCGAAGCCGGTCTACCGAATGCTAGGACGCTCCCAGGGTACACCCGACACGGCAACCCGAGCATAACGTCGTTTGCAAATGGAAGCGCAATGATATACATAAGGCGGGAAATACCTCACGTCGCCTTACAAGTGCAAGACCTCTGTTCCAACTCACTGGAAGTCGCTGCTGTGCAAGTGTGCCTGGGAAACCGAAAACTGAGTGTGGTATCGGTGTACATAAGCCCACGAAAAAAGGTCTCCATGGAGACTTTCCTAAAGGACCTTTGCACTCGATGTCCCGCTCCTCGAATAATCTGTGGTGATTTTAACGCGCACCATCCACTTTGGGGAGATTAGCGTGTAGATTTTCGAGGCAAGGAACTTCTAGCAGCTGTGGATGCTGCCGACTTATGTGTGGCGAACGATGGCAAACCTACATTTTTCAGGCCACCAGATTCATGGAGTGCAATAGACCTTGTACCTCACTCCACGGACCTTCTGGTATCATCTACCACGGCTCCAGACAAGATCAGCAGCGACCATTTCCCCATCTTGATCAATATCCTGGGATTTCGAACTGCTGGTCGACAATTCTGCAATGTAACACGCTGGGACACCTACAGAGAAGCGTTGGACAAATCTACTGGTGAGCTGTTCACAGATATGTTGCAAAGCAAGCGAGAAGCAACTTCATTGCTGAAACTGCCCGACCATTTTCCTGCTCCTGACTTGAAATTGAAGAACCTCTGCGCAGCACGTAGACGGGCGGAGCGGAAAATAATGAGAACAAAAGGAAATCCGTCTGTGAAAACCGAATATAACAGGATAAACGCTGCGATTCGTCGCCTTACAAAAGAATTAGGACGAAATCAATGAGCCGCTTTCTGGGAGAGTTTATCAACGTTTACGCCCTTGACAAAGATATGGGCAGTAATAAATAGTCTTTCTGGGAAGATCCGAACACACAGGCCATTCGAAGCACTCGCTTTGAAACAACGGATAGATTTGCAAATCCTTGCAGAGGATTTCGCAGGCGTGTACTTATCTGGTAGATCAGCAGGAGCGGCGATTCCCCTGTCACCCCAGTTTTTTCACACGATGGATACGCCATTCACCTTTCGAGAGCTGGATATGGCACTTGGCAAATTAAGAAGACGCTGTGCCGTGGGTCCCAATTTGATCAGCAATCAAATGCTGACAAATCTACCATATGATCGAAAAAGGGCCCTTTGGGACATATTTAATCATGTCTGGAGCACGGGAGAGATCCCATTTGTTTGGAAGACAGCATGGGTGGTGCCAGTCCTAAAGTCCGGAAAGGATCCTGCGAGCCTCGCGTCATATCGACCGGTATCTCTTACATCATGCGTATCTAAGTTGATGGAAAAATTAATATTTACAAGATTAACTTCGTACCTTGAACAAGGAAGACGATGTCCATCGTGTATGACCGGATTTCGCCCACGACTGAGTGCCCAGGACAGTGTTTTGGACCTATTAAGCCACATCGAGCACCACCACGTCAGTGGACTCTCAACACTCGCCATCTTCATGGACGTTGCCAAGGCGTATGATTGTGTGCTTCAAGCAGGCATCATGAACGGGCTCCAAGCGATGGGTGTGTCGGGAAATGCTCTTCAGTTCGTGCATGAATTTCTCAGAGACAGCTGTGTCCGTGTTAAGCTTGGAAATGTAACGAGCGAAGAGAGACGCGTTTCCCTCAGCGTCCCATAGGAACGTGTTCTATCTCCCTTGCTTTTTTAACGCCGCCATGGCCAGCCTTCCCGACACTCTACACTAAAGCAGTTAAAATATCCATCTACGCCGATGACATCTGCATTTGGATCTCAGGGTACCAGCACAAACGTTTGGCCCGGATAGCACAGAGCACTATTTCAATCATTGAGCGTCACTTGTTGACACTTGGCCTATCTTTATCAGCGGAAAAATCGGCCTTCATGCTCTTCCCGTGAGCGCGACGGAAGTCTACACGTCTGTCGCTGAATATTCGAGGCCACTCAATTCGTTGTGCAACAAGTGTTCGTTTCCTGGGCATTACCATCGACAACAAGCTATTATGGCGACGTGCGGTTGATAGTATAGTCACTGCATCAGTGCAAAGGATCAACGCTCTTCGTCGCATGGCAGGGGTCCATTGGGGCAACAATCCTATGTCCATGTTCAAATTGAATGATGCGCTTATAACAAGCCGCATTCTTTATCAGCTGCTCCTGATATCACCATCACCAAGCCAGTTTGAACGCTAGAGGCAGCGCACAGAAACGGTCTTCGCTTGGCGATGGGAGTCCCTCAGGCGGCTTCAAACACGAAAGTCACCAATGAAGCCGAGTCTCTTCCGCTCCGCCCTTTGGCGTCTCAGGCCTTATTAACGCAGCTGTCAAGACTGGGCGAGTCCTTCGCAGGCACGGCGCTTCTCCGGCGGCTAAGAGCAAGAACTGGCTAACATTTCAACGCGGCACTAAACACATTTCGATATTTAGGCTTGAAACTGCCTAAACGGCGCCCTATGGACCCACCATGGTCTTTTGCGGATGCTGCGTGTAACTTCAGCGTACCCAATCTACCAGCGAATCGAACCATTCCAGCCGCGGAAGCAAAATTTCTTGCGCTGGACTACTTGAGCACCATGTACCGCAGCCACCTACAAGTGTACACCGACGGATCCGTGTGCACACAAACGGATAGCTGCGCAGCGGCTTTCTGCGTACCCTGCCTTGGCGTGTCATGGTCGGGCTGCCTGGATTGCGTGGTTTCGTCCACAACGGTAGAAAGCGCTGCAATCAAGGTGGCTTTGCGAAAATTGCGATGCTTTTCTGCACGAGATGTTGTAGTGCTGACGGACTCCAAATCGGCGCTACAAAGACTGCGTCGTGGCCTACCTCAAGAAATGTTCACCAGGCAATCTCTGGCACTAATCAAACACCTCAATGGCAAGAGTTTTAATGAAAAGTTCCAGCGGTTCCCATCCCACGTTGGCATTGAGGGCAATGAAAAGGCTGATGCCCTTGCATGCGAAGCACGTACATTGTTTCCAAAAGTAAGAACTCCCAAGACTTACCAGAACAACAAAGATGTGATACCCAATCATTTCAAGGCGATCTACAAGTTTCCACACCAAGCATGTGTAATTCATGGACTTTCTCGTGAAGAAGCGACTCTGTTGTACCGCATAAGAACCGGCTCCGCATACACCCTGGCCTGGTCATTCAAGACTGGGAGATACGCTTCCCCGTTCTGTGCCTTATGTGGTGACGTCGGGGATATTGAACATTTCATTTGGCTTTGCCCACAGTTTGATGTGCAAAGAGAAGCGATGATCCGCACCTTGCGAAAAGGTTGTCATAGGCACCAGACCGTTGATAAGGTTATCTTTCCTGAAGGACCCGCGGCAACTATGAGGAACGTGCAACAAATTTGGTTGGTCTTCCTGCGAGACATTGGGCTGTCTGACACGTGGTGACATTTTCCAAATTCAGGAGATGCTCAGGCGGAACAATTGCCGGCCATGCAGGCCAGGCTAACCCCTCCTACTGCAACACCATCACCACCACCTAAAATTTCACTGCTGGATCTTCCGAATTCAGCAGCATTAAAAAACTGCTTTTTGCCACTTCTGATAACTCTAAATCCAAACCATGCATTTCAATGCAAGTGTTATGGCAGCGTCATCTTGTTCGTTGTTGTTGTTGTTGTCATTGTTATTGTTATTGTTGTTATTGTCGTCGTCGTCGTCATCGTCGTTGTCGTCGTCGTCGTCGTCGTCGTCGTTGTTGTTGTTGTTGTTGTTGTTGTTGTTGTTGTTGTTGTTGTTGTTGTTGTTGTTGTTGTTGTTGTTGTTGTTGTTGTTGTTGTTGTTGTTGTTGTTGTTCGATAGGGTGGGACGGAATACACAAGCTTCGGTGCTGTTTAGTGCTCTAATTCTAATTGTGTTTTCTTGGGTGACTCGCATCGTTGAATTTGCGTCGTCTTCACATCACTGCGCCAGTTGTCTGCCCCACCCGCTTCGCTGTGCGATTTCAGTGAAGCCGCGGTCTACGATGTGCCTTTGTAAATTCGTCCACCCTGAAGATTCGCTTTTAATGAAGAGTTGAGTGTGATAGCAATATTTTGTTCTTAGTACGTATTTCAAACATTAGGGCATGAAAACTTTTCGAACTTCCTATGCCCCCCCCCCCCTAAGTAGCTTTAAGGGAACAGGCGCAGTAACGTGTGTGCCTTTCGTAGTGGGTTACACCGGCTTTAAACCACGAATACATTATGATAGTCACATGTTCTGATACACGATGGCAATGGGCGCTTGCAGCACGCATTATTACTGCAATATTTCATGTGGTATTGTGAAGCGTGTATACAGGAGGTGGGTGTTTGAAAAGCACGTGGTACTTTCACTGCACTTCCAAGCAGAGGAAGTTATTTTAACGGTATTTACAAGCAGACGTGTGGCTGTGTGGTAGAACATCCGCTTGACACGCAAGCAACTCGATTTTGATCCCCGCTTCAACCAAAGTGACCCGGGCTTGATTCCCACTCTTATATAGGATTTCTTTGTTACTTATTTTATTTGAATCCTTCTTGATTTTTTGATCACGCATATGATGATGACTTCTCGCTTCCAACCAATGAAGCCAACGCCAGAACGTGCTCTTTAACGCTATAGGTTTAAATTCAGCTACAAGGTGACACTGGGGCGAGATAACTGCCAGCCACTGCCAATAAAATAGATTCCTGTTTGACCAACAAAGTATTCCTGTTCCTCCTGTAGGTTCCCCTTTATTCAATACATCGATGTGTGTCGGCAGCAGAGTGGGAGCTTCTGCGGTCTTAGAGCTGACTCCCCAACAGCATCGTACTTCGCAGGTTGTGGAACTAGAGCTCTTTGAGGAACCAGGCTCAAGCGGTGAACGCTTGAGCCTGCTCAGGGCCCTATGAGAATGTGGTGTCCTTCTTCAGGAAATCTGTGAGTCGCCTGGCAACGTCGGCGAAGTTTTTCACAAAGCGACAAAAGTAGAAACATAAGCCGATGAAGCTCCTGACGTCGGATGTAGAACAGGGCACCGAAAAGCTACGGACGGTGCGGATTTTTTCGGAATCTGGTTGGACGCCATCGGTGTTTACAAGATGGCCCAGAATGGTAATCTGACGGCGGCCAAATTGACATTTCTTGGAGTTTAGTTGTCGCCCAGCTGTTCTGAAGACTACGAGAATTGCCGTGGGACGGGTCCGGTGGCTATCGAAAGTACAGATGAAAAGACTATCACATGGTCTAGGTAACAGAGACAAGTAGACCACTTACAACCACGCAGGAGAGAGTTCATGATTCGTTCGAATGTGGCAGGGGCGTTACATAGTCCAAAAGGCATCACCCTAAACTGGTATAAACCATCCAGTGTAATGAAGGCCGTCTTCTCGTGGTCCATCTCATCGACAGAAACCTGCCAGTAGCCGCGGACCGAATATCGATACACGAGAAGTACGTAGCACCGTGCAAGCTGTCCAACGCGTCATGGATGCGTGGTAGCGGGTATACGTCTTTTCGCGTGATCTTGTTGAGGTGGCGATAGTCAACGCAGTAGCGCCAGGTACCGTTCTTTTTCTTCACAAGGACGACAGGGGAGGCCCAAGGACTACTTGATGTTTCTATAACACCTTTGTTGAGCATTTTGTCAACTTCCGCTTGGATAACTCTGCGCTCAGTGTAGGACACACGATGGGGGGTCGGCGAATGGGACTGGCGTCACCAGTGTTTATACGGTGCTGAACGGTGGATGTCTGTCCTAGAGGTCTGTCGTCGAAATCAAAAATGTCGGTATACGACGCGAGAAGGTGATGGATATCGTTGGCTTGCGCAGGATAGAGGTCGGGTGCAATCATCTTTGAGAAACGACTCGGCATAGAACAGATGTAGTTAGCAACAGGAGACTGAAGTAAATCAATCTCGGTGGTGATAGTCGCTATTTCGAATTCGTCAGCATCGGATGCGCTGGCCAAGAAGATGCCACGAGTAAGCACTTGAGGGCAAAAGCTGAAATTGAGAAGTGGGAGCGAGGTACAGTTGTCAGTGACAGTCACAAGCGTATGGGGAATGGCGATGTTGTGCTTCAAGAGGATGTCGGCGAGAGGAAGGAGGACATATTGACCATCGGGAACTTGTGGCTGTGTGGTCAAAATGACGTAGGTGGCTGCCTGAGGTGATAGTTGCACGTCCTGAAGAGAGCACAGGCGCGGCGGGACAGTGTGGTGTTCAGCGACTATCTGAGGCAGTTCTAGCTGAAGGACGCTGGTAGCACAATCGATAAGAGCAGAGTGATTCGGCAAGAAATCCAGGCCTAGGATAACGTCATAAGGGCAGTGGTCAATAACGGCTAAAATGAAAGAAGCAGTGCAGTGTGGTCCTTTAAACTTAAGCGGACAGTGTACAGACCAAGAACTATCGGCGTGCCGCCATCGGCCACACGGAGCATTTGTGCAGCCGCTGGTGTAAGAACTTTCTTTAAATGTGTGCGTAGGCTTGAACTCATAACCGAAATGCTTGCGCCGGTATCTACAGGTGCTTCTACAGGTACGCCATCTACTTCAACGTCTATTACACTTCGTCTTGTAGGAACGGAGAGAGGCTTTGCTGCGGAAGTCGCCAATGCAGCACCACTTCCGGGGGCTGCATTTCTCAGTTTTCCGAGACGGTGCGACCGGAAGCCATGGGACGCGAGAAGCGCCGTGGCTGCGGTGAACGAAACGATGGGTGACGTATTTGCGCCGAACGAGACTGGTGCCCACGTGGTGAAGGCGAGCGGCTGTACCAAGTGTTTCGAGAATGGTCAACGGCATGGGACTCTTCGGAAGGTGAAAATGTGCGGGCGGTACCCCCGAAACGGGTCACATTGGTCGTTGCACAAGGTGCTGAGGACCATGTGTTGCGGCAGTAACGAGCAATATGTTCAACGCGGTGGCAGTTGAAACATATAAAGCGGTCATCTGCAGTTCGCCACTCAGCCGGGTTGTGAGTACGTGGAGAAATCCGTCGGTAGCAGGAGGGCATCGCGAAAGGGCGTTCACCGACTCTGGGCGCGATGACATGGCACACGGAATGCACTCCGATGTTTTCAAGGTCCTGGCGCCCGACGGCTTGAACAGGAGGAACAGTAACAGGAGCGGTATCGGTACTGTGCGAATTAAACGCCGAGGGCGCCATTGCTTCCAGTTCGCGACGAACAATGCGTGTCAGGTCTCCCGGCGGTGACGGTGGTTGTGGTGCTGACTGGTCCTCGCAAGCCGATGTTGCAGCGGTGTTTGGAAGTCGGGCGAATGTTTGCAGAATGCGGCGACTTTTTATTTGCTCAAACTGACGACACTCTTTGATGATCGCGTCCACGGTGGAACATCCCTTGCACAGTAGGAGATTGAACGCGTCGTCGGCAATTCCTTTCAGGACATGCCCTACCTTATCACCTTCTGTCATGTCGCTTTCGGCCTTTCGGCAGAGGGTCAGCACTTCTTGCATGTATGCGAGGTATGATTTCGTTGGGTATTGGGCACGGCAGGCCAATTCCTTTTTGGTGGCGATCTTACGACTGGCGGTTTGGCAAAACACCTCTCGCATCTTTTATTTGCATTGGTCCCAGCTTGTGAGTCCTACTTCGTTGTTTTCATACCATACCTTGGCCGTGCCTCTCAAGTAAAACAGCACATTAGCCAACTGAAGTGTGGGATCCCATCTGTTCGGCACACTCACTCGTTCGAACATGGCCAACCAATCGTCAACCTCGACGCCATCGGTCCCGCAGAATGTACCGCGATCCTTAAGTGGCGTGAAAACGTATGGTTGCGACGTCGTGTTCGTCGGAGACGCTGACGTTGACGCGAAGGGCTCAGCATTGGCCATGGCTGGAAAACCGATGCAGCGTCCGCTACGGAGCTCCGTTGCCTGGTGGTTACCCAGCACCTCTCACCAATATGTTACGGGGTAGGTGACTTCTGTACAAACGCGATTACAGAGGAACAACCTCAGGCAAGAATAACAATGGCTGATTGGCACACTCGCCGCGCACCTGTCAGCTCACTCTGTCCTTCATCTTCCTTTAATATATATATATATATATATATATATATATATATATATATATATATATATATATATATATATATATATATATATATATATATATATATATATATATATATATATATATATATATATATATATATATATGTGTGTGTGTGTGTGTGTATGTACATGTGTGTGTGTGTGCACACTTCTAAAAAACTGTTTATTTGTGACGTTTTGATCAGAGACCGATCTTCATCAGACGAAACTTACTAGGCTCCGATGCGCTTTCAAGTCATTGCCGAGCCTAGAGAGAGGAAAAGAAAAAAAAGAGAGAGAAGGGAACAAGGGTCCATACTGATAATATTTAAGAACACTACCACGTGTGCGTGTGCGTACTTCCACATAAACATAACACTTGTAATTTGTGCAAAAAAGGAAAACAAAAGGTGCGCACATAAACGAGTGGCCGAAAAACCCGCGTTATAGATATAATCAAGCCAAGTTTCTTGGATCCAAGTGCCTAAGTGGTCCATCCAGGTGGCTAAATTAAGCATGCATATATATATATATATATATATATATATATATATATATATATATATATATATATATATATATATATATATATATATATATATATATATATATATATATATATATATATATATACATATATATATTCTCGAAATAGTCCCGAACAGTGTGTAGGCTATATATGGAAAGGCACTTCAACGCATTTTATTCACTTAATGCGGCTTAAATGAACTCGGCAGACGTAAGATCCTCCGCAATTTCCATAGGATCCTGCGTTTATTCTCCTAATGGCTTAAGCGAGCCAGGACCCGAAAGTGCATATTGCTACACACTCCCCTTTCTTTCTGTGTATTACGTCGCCGCGGTATATTGCATGCGCAGATAATGCCTGACGGAAACTATGCCAGAACGTCTCAGAGCGTTCTGGATTATTTTATATGATCATCTGCTCGAATGGAGCACGCAAATGCGAACAGCTGAGGGCATTTTCGAACGAACGCGCGCGCCACTATAGTGACAGTTCTCGAATGTTCGCTTCCGCCTGTATGAGTGCCGACGCACCTTCCCGCAGATGGTGCTTTTGGACGCCTGGCATGCTCTGCACAGCCGATATCAGTGTACAACGCGCATTCCTTGTTGCCTTCGTCACCGTCACAACCACGTGACAATTTCGCAGAAACTACGTTGCATGCTTTCGCACGCGACAAGAATGAGTATCTTCGATGGACATGTGGGGTTTAACGTCCCAAAACCACCATATGATTATGAGAGACGCCGTAGTGGAGGGCTCCGGAAATTTCGACCACCTGGGGTTCTTTAACGTGCACCTAAATCTGAGCACACGGGCCTACGACATTTCCGCCTCCTTCGGAAATGCAGCCGCCGCAGCCGGCATTCGAGCCCGCGACCTGCGGGTCAGCAGCCAAGTACCTTAGCCACTAGACCACCGCGGCGGGGCTATACAAGAATTGAAGAAGTTGCGTGGGTGCCTTGTTTGAGATGCGGAATTAACGCTGTTCGTCACTTGTGTTTTGATGAAAACATTCGTACGCTTTCAGATGGCTGTGCAACATGTAATGGCAGACTTGTGTTGTGAGTACATGCACGTATGTTGATGCGAACTTCAAAACTCTTGTCCTAGTATATTGTCACCCATTAGAGATGATGAAATAAGGCGGAAGTGGGGATGTGAAAGACTAAACGTTTTACTGCGAGACCTTGCACCTAGGAAGCAAAACTCTGTGGCAGCGTCATAAAAATTCACCCAAGCGGTCATTGAAGCTCTTTTCTTTCCTTAGCATTATCGGGGGGTTTAACGTCACAAAACCATGATATCAGTATGAGAAATGTCGTATACTGGAGGGCTCCGGAAATTTCGACCATATGGTGCTCGTTAACGCGCACCGAGCACGCTCGTGCAGTACACGGGCCTCTGCCATTGCGCCTGCATCAAAATGCGACCACTACGGCGGGGATCGAACCAACGACCTTTATGTAAGCAGCCTAGCACCGTGACCATGCACTACACTACCGTGGCGGACTCTCCCTTCCTTCAACCCTTTAGATAAGTTCTATAATTTGAATATCCTACTTGGGCTGTTGCGTGTCTCTCGCAGGCAAGAAAAACAAATTTACAACTGCTTCCTCGAACTCAATCAGGTCTCTCGTGGGGTGCATCAAAAAAAAAAAAAGATCAGACCGAGAAAGGAACGACCAAAGGGCGAAAAGCAGCAAGGCGAGCACGTAGACGTGACAAAAGGGGACGTGGGGCAGCTGCCTTTGCATCGTTCGTTTTCGGCTCGTGTCTCCTAAAGTCGGCGAACGTTTATATTGACTCTTTTTTTCCTGGCCTCGCCCCGACAGTTCCCGAAAACCGACATCGTCCGCCCGCGGTGCCCGTCATTTGTTCGAGGCAAAGGGGAAACAGCCGTTGGCAGTGCTTAGGCAGTGCAGCGATGTGCATCGTGATATGGCTCCTCGTTTCTAGATTTCTCTGTCTCCCGTCAGAGTTGAAGATTCGTGGTGTCGCGTTGACGTTCATCAATATTTTTATATTGGTCGTAGCGCATGAGTAAGTACCATATTCTAAAACTTTTGGGTAGTCTTTGCTTACATCTATAGATTGGATGCGACATGATAAGTCTGATCATCCTTTATCTAGAGACGCAGCACATGATCTGTGACATCTCAGGAGTATATTCGATCTCGGTGATTACAAGATTTCCTGTGATAAATTGTGTGCTCAATGACAGTAAAACTATGTTACAGCCGAATTATTTAGTATAGTAACGGATGTTATTGATGTTCCCAGACAAAGGCACTATATGCTTTCATTGTGATTTTTTTATTCTTCAAGTATCCTCTTTTAACACACGTGACTGAAAATACTCGCTGCGTCTTGTACACGTTCGCCACCATACTTGGAGCCTGTGTCAACATTACGGCAGTCAACTTTGCTACAGTACACTTTCGCACACTTCGAAAACCTAAGAGCTTTTTCCTTGTAGTGCCCATCGCCTGAGGCGTCAGAGAAGGAATTGAAGGAATATGTTTCTGTTCGTGGATATGTGTGCACGTTCGGGAAGGGGGAGGGGGGGCTAAAAAAGGTGTCCTCACAAAATGATGAAATGAAATGGATATCGAAGATTTTGTTTTTAAACTTTATTTGGGCTTTCTGTAAGCGGAACATACAGTTATTCAATTATTAAGGGTCCTTTCATTGGTCAAGCAAAATCAACAGTCTAAATGTTTCATACTTCAGTAAGTTTTGGCTGGCGAGCTCTTAGAGCTCTCTGGTACTCTGTGTCTGTGCGTTACGTATACTTAACTCACAATATAGAGATATCAGCTCGGTGGATCCACTTTCGCTTCAGAGTGCATCGAGATATGCTGAAGAACATTCGATTCATGGAAGATTCATACACTGCGAACACCTTCAAATTGAAGAAATACTTTGTCGTCCTCAGATTCCGGCTATGAGATATTGAAACAAGACATCGATATAATTTTTATGAATATGGGTTTTACGACATTCTGCGTTCTTATGAGCGAAGTTTTTTGTTTTGTAATGAATATGTGCGAAGTCTCATGACACTGCGTGTACTTAGCTTGTCAGTATTTTATCCAGTTTGCAGCCTTGGGGGTGTAATGATTACGTTTCTCGGCTTCTCACCCAAAAGACGCGGGATCGGTTTCAAATTTTTACAGCGGCGAAATGTTTGAAGCTCGTGAAATGCGCGCTAAAGGACCTCAAGTGATCAAAGTTATCAAGAGTACTCCATTGTGGCGTGGACCACATTGTGGTCTAGGCATGAAAAACCCCATAAATTATTACACACATTTCAGCAGTATACCAAAATACATGGAGTATAGTGGTACAGTCACGGCACTTCGTAGTTTCTAACATTTTCGCCAGAGATGTGAAAAGAGCAAACTATAGCCCACACAAGCAACACACTTCGGAATTTCAAGAAATACCATGTACTCTGTTGTATACACGATTATTTTTAAATGTTGCTTTCAAACGCTACTGCACTGAAAGTAATTATTATGAACAGAATAGCGATTTCAACATTTAAAATAATAATTTACAATGAGTATGAAGTAATGCTTGCCTGCGAAAATAAAGAGTTCACAGAAAGAAGCGAGCACTCTGCTACCCTGTGAATGCTTCTCAGATGACAGGCTGTAGCCCAAATCCTGCCTACCTTATTCGGATAAACATGTACAAAACGGTTCATTGACACTACCCCGTGCCTACATTTACTTTAAACGCAAGCAAACTACAGCACGCATGCAGATCATGACACTGATTCATCTTGATTATACGTGCATTTGCGCTTGGCTTAAGGCCTAACACTTCTGTACTAACTACATTTCCAGGCAAAAATGGCCTTGCAAGTACACTTCTAATGGAGAAATTCTGTGCATGAAACGGATGGCCCAAGCTGGTAAGTAGACATGTAAAATCTTCTTTGGAACATCTTAGCTATAGAAAAAATGATAGGCGCAATAAATGACTAGATGTAAAATCCCCACACATTCGAAATTAATTATAGTAATTTAGGCCAACAGCAAACCAGAGTCTTATGTTGAAGCACGTCGTAGTTTGGAACCCCGTGTCAAGTTAGACTACCCCAAAGACAAACTGCTCGAGGCATGTGATCTGAGAAACTCCTGGATCCATATGGATAGCCTCTTTTCTGTAGTATCCATCTCGAGTGTCCTCACGTTGCATCAACCGCATGTGCAACTGTTTACTTTCCCATTTTTCTATTGGTGTCCGTATTTATCACTGCATTACACACAAATCTGGGCGCGCGCCTGTTGTACACACATTTCGCAGCGGCTACCGTGGCTGGAATCAAACGCACAAATTTAAGCTCAACAGCTCATCTACCTGGTATTTGTTATTGCTTTGACTTCTAAAGAACGAAGACGAAAAGGCAACAAATGTGCATCTGATGATAGGCCAAGTAACAATTGGTTCATGGCTAACTTTCAACATTTTGTAAAAGTTAACAATCACATGAAACAAAAGAAGGTAAAGACCCTGACCAGGCTACAACTTTTTCACTAGTAAAAGCTCTAAAAATGCGCAATCATTCCGTCTCGTGCAAATCGGTAAAGATAGATATCTATGCATTCGAATATTTTTGTAATTATATGAACTTCCCTAAATTAATTCACCCAAATAAGGAAGTTGTTTTTTTTTTACTCATGTAATATTTTCACAAAATTTTCGGGGCCTACCATAACATCGATCGATACTGCGCACACTTTCTGCAAAAGAGCACATATATTATTTTCCTCCCGTTGACGAGCACAGTCGTCATAAGAATTTGCAGCTAAATGACAGTTGACGATGATTTTCGTTACCAAGAAAATTATGTCGCACACGGAACCAATGATAACACTCCTCACAGTTGAGGTTCTTGAAGTTAGATAGCCATACTTGTCCATGCTGTGTCTTTTGTGTCCCGGATTTCATTTTAAAGCCGTGTTTAAGCCATCATCATGCTATATTTTTACGCAATCATGTAAATACAGGAACTCTGTGGAAATGAAAAAAGCGTACCGTTTTATACAGAAAAAAAGCCTAGTTATTGGAGCGAGAAAAAAAATCCCATTGCAATTTTGGTAAAGTTTTGCTGTCTTTTTTTATAGTAAGAACAGACTAAATTTCGATAAAGGTTACTCGTATTTCATTATGAATGCGTTTTGCTTTATCCGACCTATTTACTGACAACTTCAACTGACAGAAGTTTATCTAGAAGAAAATACAACGGAGCTCAAATTTCCTGGCCATATCACCACTTTTCAGATGAAAATCATGTAAATGAAATCTTTGCAGCTTTAGCCTTTGCTGCAAAGGCAGAAAACCATACATAATGTAATCTGTTCAAAACTAAATGATAATTGCTCATAGCCAGGTCTAATGAAGTTTAAGAGGAAATTCACCATAGTGTCGAGTAAACGTGTTTTTTTTTTAAGTTTGCTTGATCATCAAAACCTGCGTTTCCTTTTTCCCTTTCAGAGGCAGATAAATGGAGACAGAGGTCACCGCGGAACGCTGACGTGCGGACGGCACTGACCGATAACTTACAGGGGGCAAGATATGGCAGACCCCCTCGTTGCATCAAAGGCTGCTCAACCATTGATCAAAACAAGCGCATTCGCGAACCGGTATACACGGTGGCTTGGCACAATTCATTGGAGAGTTACCGAATCGCAGGCAATCTAAAGGCTCGCAGCAAGACACGGACGAAACGAATGGAAGGTTTTCCACGTCCTGAACTATATTCATCTGCCAGGCGCAAAGACTTTGGTTACATACCAGGCGAACTTGATGCCATGGCGCTCAAGGAAATGTTCGGCCTGCCACCTAAAAGCTTGTCCGAGCCGGAATTAAGGGGCCTTCAAAACACCATTAACCTTGTACAAACGCAGTGTGTCAGAAAGATAGTAAAAATCTTGGCTACATACGTGGTAAAGCATCTCCCTCAGTGTAACAAACAAGAAGCCATTAACGCAGCCGTGTTCAATCATAAAACAAATCATGCCCAGCAACAAAGACCTGTTCATAAGCAAGAAGCTGCTTCCCAGTGGTCAAAAACTGTGCCCTTGGAGCCAGTACATACCCAAACACAGAATGAAGTACGAAACGTAAATAAGGCGGTGAAAAATACCGGAGAAGCCACGTTCCTAAAGACGCGCCATCAGCTTTACAAGCCTACGCTGGTTCAAGGGAGACCACAGAAGGAAGGAACAGAAAAGTATTTAGTGGACACCATGGGCGCTCGCATTCGCGAGCAGCTCAAAGAAGAAAAGACAGAAATGCGAAAAGTCATTCCAGCTCGTAACGAAAATAAGAGCGAATCAATCCTCGGTTCAAAAGTAGGACCGAATGCGAAAAACCGCAAGGTGGAGCCTGTGAAGTATCAGACACAGCGCGATTCATCAGCATTGTGGAAGTCCCAACAGAACAGCTCTATGGCGGTACAGAAAAAAGATTCGCTGCCTATGTTCAATGCACAACAACTTCCAAATGGTGTTAAAGGAAACTGGAAGCCGCAACCACCTAGAAAAGGTGAGACTCTTTCAGAAAACAACATAAAAGTATCTGGGTCCTTTGTGCAGCCATTCAAAGGAGCTTCTAGAATTCACTATAGCCGTGAAACAGCGCTTAATCGTCAACGCATTAGGCAGGGAGGACAGATTACCGGAGAATATGAGGACGACCAGACACGCTATATTGGCCTCAACTCGCGCCGGGAAGAGCATATGCACCGTCAGAATGCTGCAACGAAAAATAAGTTCATGCAACGCATTGTGAAACCAAGTGGCGATGTGCGAGCCAATGCTCAATACAAGAAAAATGAAGTAAAAACCATTATGAGCACGCAAATGGGTCATGCCGCATTGCACGGAGAAACGCATGAAGAAACTATTGCAAGTTTGCTTCCGCTTTCTGACCAATCGCTCAAGTACCGACACAGAAACTTAGACAAAACAAAAGGGCAGCATGTCGCTGAAAATTTGTGGTCATCCCAGCGGGCAGAAAAAGGGACACACGGTCATGTGTTGATGGAGCTTCAAGAGAATTCACTCGAATTGTTAGAGGAGAAGACCTTGCCTCAAGATACGGTGGTCGGTTCACGCGTAACTAATCAGGGGAAATCCGGTTTGGTAAAAACTGTGGGGGAAGTGAGCCTCGAGGGGCAACCGGCACGACCGTCTTCTCAAAGGATGAGTGCAGAGAAGCCGCTTAGTTACCGCTCCAAAGCACATTTAAGGCCACAAGGCACATTTGCATTGGACAATTTCCAGGAAGAAGGTCCCAATCATAGGACAAGAGGTGGTGTACGAGCTAACCTCGAAGACAGCATCGCTGACTTGAAACGACCGGCAAAGCGAAAGGAGTCCTCAAGTCCCAATAGCAGGACCGAGGCTGACCATTGAGGAAGAGTCGATTTCACTGCGAACACCTAATAAGATTTCCAATCATGCACCTCAGAACGTTAGGCTACGAAATTCGAAACCACCTACAGAAAAAGAGAAGCAAAACGAGCACGCTCTGATTCGCCGTTTGACACCGGAAGCGCAGCCGCCGACAAGGGTGAAACAAGCACCGAAACAAAGTATGGCAGTCCAAGAAACCGGCTTGCCACATAACCTAGCTACTGGGCTTGAGAATGGCCGGCAGAGACACGCCCCTCAGAACTCAAAGCCTATCTCTAGAGCCGCAAAGCCACAACGCACCACGTTGACAGGAAGGATCAACTCAGTGCTAGATCATCAATTCACGAAGCCAGGATAGCTCAGAGCCAAGTTTCAACTTGAGAGCTACCAGCGCACAGCATTCAACCTTACTTCACAAAAAAAACTTCGCTACTGGAAGCATCAATCAGCCAATAAATAAGCGACAACCTCACCTGGCACAGGTAACAACTCAGCGAGCACCGATTCTCAAGCAATTGAATCATCCCTTGATTAGTCAGCCACGACCAGAAGCCGCCTTGCATCATAAGTCAGCTTCCTGGGCCGGTGCGTCGAAGGTTGTCCAGCCTAGGCAAATTCACCAAATGGGAGCTGTCCATAGGCAGCAGCCGACAGCTACACGCAATCTATTGAGTGTGGAACCAACTGGATCATCTAAGAGCTATAGAAATGTTGTCACCAGCAAGCCATTAGTGAAAATCAAACCCCCGAGACTGGTACACACCCAACGGCCAACTCTGCGACACCAAGATAAAGTTGGATCAAGTGGAGTACAAATGCCGAAGAAGCAAAATTTTGCATTAGTCCAGAAAATTGCAAGCTTACCTAAGCGGGTTTTTGTCACCAAAAGGACAAGTCCTGCGTCGCCTTTCAAATTGAAAAAACAAGAACGTAACAAGCGAGCCGCAGATGACCCGTCTGTGCATTTTTCAATCTAAATAAAGGAGAAATTATAAGGCCAAATAAACTGCGACACTGCACTACCCAGTTAAGCCTTTGGCAATAAAGTTATTCTAGTTGCAATAACAAATGTTTAACTCACACTGCACCAGCAGGAGGCAGAAAAAAAAAAACAGTGAAGTAAAACAGCAAACCCAGATAGAAGCTGTACCTTTTTCCTACTTCTGCAACGATGCATGAATCAAGAACAAGAGCTAAGTGAGAGGAATGGCTCAAACAAATAAGTGTGGTCTATTTGAATACAGGAATGAAAAAGATTACAAAGCATAATGCATCTCGCTGTCAAGAACGTGGAATGTTCGCGCCAGGCTAAGACATCCGTTGTGAAACCACTATAATACACTTGAAATCTTCATTTACCTCAGAACTGTTTCCGCGTTAGACCACTTCAGGTCTACATTTCACTGTGAACGCGTTTCCTGCTTGATTGAACACAACAGCTGTTAAGCTAAAGCACCAACCATCAAGACGCACACCGATCACGTTAACTAGGTTGTATTGCCACGCTTAAATAGCAATAAACAAACAGCCATTGTGATAACACATTTGTGAACTCCATATATGATTCGTTGCACCTTCGCTAACCAACTGGAATTGCCAGTGGTTTACCATTGTCCCTTCTATGCTTCAAGTTTCATAGTCGTAGTTCAAGCCGCTATAACACTAGGCCCTCTACTATGCATGCTAGGAAGGTACAGTTATTGCTTCACTGGACGAGTTGGCAAGGAAGCTGAGGTGCAAAGACCACTATTTCAACTGAATAAGGAGAAACATTTTGACCTGCATGCCATTTCGTTTGCCTTTTGTGCGCTCACACGCTTCAGCGTTCCTGTAAAAGAAAACCAACATTAATGTTGCTACAAGTCTAGTTGACCTCCTCATTGTTTGCACACACGCGCATTATGTATGCAAGTACAAGAATGTATCAACGTGTATACAAAGCTTAACAACCTCCAATTATGTTGGGTACTTCCCATGCAGAGGATTTGTTGTTTGTTGGCACAAGAACAACTGTGTTTGGTTTTTTAAATAAATAATTTTATGTATACAATCTAAGAGTGTTCTGTAGAAATCAAAAAGAAAACGAAACTGCAAACAAGTAACTTCGAAGGGTGAAATGTGAAAGTTCGTCGTGGCCACGCAAAAGCGGATGTCCAATGAAGTTGTTGCAAAATGAGCATTACAACTGCCGAGGTGC
This sequence comes from Rhipicephalus microplus, assembly GCF_013339725.1. Classification (NCBI taxonomy): domain Eukaryota; kingdom Metazoa; phylum Arthropoda; class Arachnida; order Ixodida; family Ixodidae; genus Rhipicephalus; species Rhipicephalus microplus. The sequence goes on from NC_051165.1 coordinate 256,812,556, forward strand.
TATGCAATCATTTATTCGAGTAATAGTAGTGACAATGCATTTACAGTCGCCGTCGCCAAGCGAAAATTCTATAGTTAAAGTTCGCTGATCGGTGTCGTAGTAGCAAGCCACTCTAAATTTGCCCTTCCTTACTAAAGCCGCTTGTAACTTTTGCTGGAAGTCCAGCGTTATATTACTTCGCCCACCTTTCATCCTTTACGTATTACCCTTTTATTTAAGTACGTAAAATACACAAAACCGTAGGTAGGAAAACTCACTGATGAGTCGACTTACTCAGATTCGCTCAGTCTAGTATGGAGTCGCGAGTCTGACTCTGAGTGAGTCCGGGTGAGTAATATTTTGGCCAGTTTCAGTCCGAGTGACTCCCGCTGAAGAAAATTTTTGTGTGTGAGTCCGAGTGGGTTAGGCTCGGGAAAATTTTTGTCAGCCTGAGACAGAGCGAGTCTGAAGCGCTAGATATGTTTCTTGAGTGACCCTTAGTCAGCCCAACCTTTTTTCGCCGAACTGCAGTCATATCTGCTGATCTTCAGCATCACCATCAGCCTTAGCTGGATTCCCGCTTATGCTCACGTCTGCTAACGCGTATTCTAAAGCAGTGTCTATCATACATCATTTCAATATTTATTGATCAGAGGCGCGAATTACGTAAGGGAGGCCCTCGACCTCCATCGCCCTCCAACTCTCCCAAGGCAGTTCTTGATAAATATATATTATATTGTCATCTTTCAGGAAAAAGGCCCTTACTGGTTTACAAGAACTTGTATTCGAAGGTGCTATATATCAAAAGGCGCCGAGAAGAGCATTGATTACGTGAGATATTGGTGTTGTAGAGCATTGACATGATGGTCGAAAATCGTAATTCTGGGCTAACGTACTCGGGAGTCGACTCATTCGAACTCACTCAGACTCAGATAGAGGCGTGAGTGTGAGTTCGAGCGAATTCGGTTGAAGGAAATTTTCATGAATGTGAGTTCGAGTGAGTCGGGCTCAGAAAATATTTAGTGAGTGTGAAGTCCAAGTGAGAACCTAAGCGCGAAATATATTTCACGGGTGAGGCTGAGTGAGCTCCGCAGGTTTTGTCGACCTATGACAGTAACCGTCAATGAAGGATACGAGACACACCAGAAACTAGTACCTACCAGCCCAACAGCAAGTTTTACTTGGTTGTATTTCCTTTCATGGAGTAAGTAGTTCGTTTCCAGTCTGCCTGACCGGCGAGTCGAATGCCCTCACTTCGCATCCCGTTTTTTGTCCCGTTTCGCTCGTGGCTACGTTGTTCTTGCATGGTATAAGTGCCGTCCAAGTGCACAAAGAAACACAAAGGAAGCGCTTGACTTCTCTTCCTTTGTGTTTTTTTTCGTGCGCTTGAACGACAGTTATACCATGCATATCGAACTAGCCCAACTTTTTATTCTGTTACGTTATTTTTACCCAGCCAGAAAGCGCACGTCGCATACTAAAACTGCTGAAGGAACACATCAAGCTACATTATCAACCAGCCACGCTAATTGGTCCTCTGATTTACGTTGTCAACTTTTGTCGAGCTAGCCATTCCGTTGATTCATTTTTATATGTCTGTGTAAGCAAGCGCCGCACCACGGCTGGATTCGTACGCAGCGAGTGACACCCGGGTGTGCTAGTAAGCAACATAGAAGACGGAACTCTAACGTTAGAGGCCATCTCATTGGCGGAGGTGTGCGCTTATCTTAGCGCCGTGAGGTACGCAGGTGGTGTCCGGACGAACCGCACCGCGTAAATCACCGCGGCGTGAAAGCTCGGCAAGCGCCCAACGCTATCCTGACGCTATTCACTGGAGACGGTAAGCATTCAGCTGCGATTCGTGGAGCACGCTCTCCGCCATTCGGTTTCATTTGTTCGGTGCAGCACGTTGAAAATCTGGGTACTCGGCAGCTGCAATGCCTCAAACGCTCTGCGGCTTAGCTCATTCGCACATGCTTCAAAAAATGTTTATCGGGTTGCGAGCTGAGCTCTCAGAGCTCAGGGCGCATTTTTTTCTATTTTACTTAGGCTTACATGCTTTTTAAAGTCATATTTATTATATGTCTTAGTTTTTTTTTAGTGTGAGGCTGTCCTAGGTACTGAGGTAGGTCGTGTAAACATAATGTTGCATGCTGCAGCAAACAACGTATAGAATGCCGTCGATTCATAATCAAATAATGTCTCCGTTAAAAGCCTGCTCGTAACTCAGTTTTCGATTATTGACATGTCTTCGCTCTGTAAGGTACCTGAATTACGTATTTACTACGTACTCAATCGAGTTGAACTAAGCATAGAGGAAATGAACTCGGACAACGGGATGAGCGCTAACTCGATGGCCGACGCGACTGTACGGAAGTACGGCTGAAGTACAGCAGCTGCACGCGCTTTATAGCGGCATCTGCGACGGCAAGAGTAAAACCCAGCGGAAGAGCTGGGACTACCTACGCATTACTTCCGTTTGCTGAATTTCGTCATGAACGTGAGGGGCTTCTTTCTTCTGGCTCTACTATTTGGAGCTGTGCATGCGTGAGTACTTTTGTATGTCGTAATTTTGTCAAGTTTGGTAGATAATAGACTGTGTTGCACAACTATAATGTTTCTTTTTTATTTACAAGACGCGAGGAGATGTTGGCATACAAGTAAGACGCCGGCTAGCCCTTAGCTCTAGGATGGGCCAAATGTAGAACATACAGGGCCCTAAACAGATCCACAGCACAAGCAATATACCACTTGGCATAACAGTAATGGCATAGCCTAAAAGCACAAAAAAAATCACGGCCATATTCCTAAAGTGAATAATGTCAGAGGAGCTTGCTAGGAGATGTTCGTGTTGCCTGCGAATACTCCGTACATATCTCCTACTATGATATATAGGCGTTACAACATTGTTATCCATACATAACATACCGAATATTTATTAATTCCGAATTGGACGCACTATAAACATTTTGATTGGCTATGTACGTTTTATACACACAAGAGGTGTTATTTCAACAAGAACAAGAAGGGCGTCACTTGATGAGCTGAGGGACTCGTTTCACATTCAAGATAATTGCTTTATGATTGATGCACTACATACATTATATATACACCAAAGGCCGTGGGTAGCTTTAGCCAATAATGGCTTTTGCGCGATAAAACCCCACTATTCACCACCATAACGTACAAAAAGGGCGTTCCTCGATGAGTTCGGGGTCTCGTTTTTCTCTGAAGATTATTACTTTACAATCAGTAAAGTATGTTGCCAAGTGATTATCAATGAAGGGAGCAATAGAAAGTTCGAGCAGCCAACATTGATACAAGTGCCCCTGATGGTGGTGAGACGTTTGCTGTCGCACGATACGCATCACAGACTGAAACGTAATATCCTGTGTTGGACTAGCCCATCGCTTTGCATGATCTCAGCGTTCAGATCTCCGACGAGTACGAAGGAATCGAGTTTGAACTGAGTCATGTAACGATACAATGCCTTCTCGATGTACTTGGCGACGTCTCTTTCTGACAAGTTCGGTGCCAAGTACATGGCCATGAGTGCTATCCCGGCTGAGAGCTTCCAAGCGCCGTGCTCCTCGCTACGGCTCTTCAGTCGCATCAGGTAGCTTGACGTCGATCCCGACACCGCCCGCAGAATGCTCCGCTTTTTTCGGTGCAGATGACTGAAACGAGCCCAATGATGTGCATGTTTCCAGCGGTTCATGTCTCGGTGACGGAGAAAACCTCGGCTGTGGTCAGGACAGGGTCATGTTCGATGTCGTGAACGTGTAGGTTGAGGGACCACACGTTCAAAAAAGCAAGGGTGAATTCAATCAAGCGGAAAACCAACGCCTTGGGCGCTGGCGCGCCATTTGTAAGCATTGTTGGAATCACCGGAGAGGATGCTGTCAGCGGTGATCGGAGAAGTGTACTCTGGCAACACTGGTGTACACGCCGGCGGCCACCGAACGAAGCGGGAGCATAAGAAGCTTGCTGAGCAAGCTCCTGAAAATTCGGCAGATCCCACGTACTGCCCTCGGCACATTTAACTTGATTGCTCCGACGCATGGCCTCGGTTCGCTTGGACCACGGTGCAAGAATACTTTGCTGAGTGAACGCCGCGAAGCGAGCGCTTGGCGGGGAGGGACCGATTATGTTCTCGTTTGCCGCGTGCCGATAGATGGCTCGCCGGACGGAGGACCATGGTGGGCTGCTGGCAAACTCCGCAAAGCACATCCGCCACATTGGGCGACGGTTTCCAAATGCTGAGAAAACCGCGTAATCGCGTGATATCAAGCACGCTGCACGCATAGAGCACCGCCGCGAAAGAGGGGGTGATAAGGGAGGAGGTTGACGGTGCAGCGAGAGTGTTGTGGCGACGATAATGAGCATCCGCTACTTTCCTACATCAGCGGGTCTTTCCTACACCGAGAAGGGGTGAGGAGAAGCTGGGGCAAAATTGATAGCGCCGTCTCCCAGGCTCCTATAGCGAAGCAGAACATTATCGGGCAGCGGATAGTGCCGGCGTTAATGACTAAAGTATTCTTGCACCGTGGCTTGGACTGAGGTCAGTGCCACAAAGCGTTGAAAATGATATGCTTGCTGCAGTTAAGGATAGATGTAGCGCACGTTGGTATCCCTAGTAAATTTCAATTTCCAGTCTGCCTGACCGGCGGGTCGAATGCACTCACTTCGCATCTTGTTTTTGCCACGTTTCGCTGGTGGGTACGTTATTCTTGCATGGTATAACTGTCGTTCAAGCACACAAAGAAACAAAAAGGAAGCGCTTGTCTTCCCTTCCTTTGAGTTTCTTCGTGCGCTTGAACGATAGTTGTACCATGCATATCCAACTAGCCCAACTTTATGTTATTTTTTCCCAGCCAGAAATTTTTACCCAACCAGAAAGATCTCTGTCGGATATGTTCGGGTTTAGATAAACGTGTTAATATGTACGCGTGAAACGATGAAACTCCCGCGTAAAAGGTACCGAACAGGTTATATGTGAGCTCTCGGGGATGCTTCTAATACGTAGTACATATAATTTTATGGGTTGGTTTGGATGCCGACACATTGAGCCGTCAGCATTTTGCTGTATATTGAACGACTAGACGAATTGAGCTATGCTGTATGTATGTACATTATAAATAATTAGGTCGGTTCATTGAACATTTTTTGACCTTATCGAGTCCCGTCACGAGATAAAAAAATGAGAAAACATTCCCTTAAAAGTCCGATGTGGCTGCACCCATATGCCTTACGTGAAATCGCCTATAATTGTCGCATATAAATATATATATTGCCTGTATACAAATATAAATCACCTACAAATATATGTCCACGCCATATAAACACCATTGAATGAACACAGAAGAAAAAAGCACTCTTTGATAACACTACGTCTCGTTACATGCAACTATGTGTTACAACAAATTGTGGTCCAGAAGCTCCACTTGTAGTTTTGGTATTTTGGTCAACGACGCGATGTTTGCGGCAGCCTACTTCTGGAAGTACCAGTTTTGGAGTGTCGTGGGAAAGGCAGCAATTCTTGGAAGCTTCTTCCTTTCTGTCATTTACTGATTAGTTTATTTTCTTATTTCATCTAAGATTAGTAGTAGGCTAGAGGCAGAAATAGCAAGATTTTACCTTACACTTAGCGCAGAATTTCGTAAAATAGTGCTCATTATTCTTTCGCTGCGCTGTATTCTATTATTGGGACGTCCTGGTGTTCATTGTTTGGTTGTTTGGTTTGCTGAGACAATTACGGGGAACACAACTATCTTAGGTAAGGGGTAGTAACTGGCTCCATACGTGAAGATCAACATATTTTTAAATACATTTAAGTTTCTAACGACATTATCGAATAGACACAGCGCAGCCCTAATCAAAGGCATCCCGCTCAATCACACTGACAGAGAGAGAGTATGTCTGCTATATCACACTCTCCTTTTCTCTGTCTCTTTCTATCTCTCTCTTTGTTTGCCTTCATTGTGACTTTCTCTGTCGTGCATATAGGTTAGGGCTAGGTTGAATATATAAATATTACACGTGTTGCATGTTTTTTTTTTATAACGGAGACATCCTTCGTACATTTTCTCTTTCCCTTATAGAAATGTTCGTTGCTGGAATATAAAAAATGGTGTCATGTGCTTCGGCAAGAATTACTTCTTTAGTAAAACAACCAATCCGGATGGAAGCATTCAAGAACAAATGTCGTACAGCTCCAGTAAGTCGTCATTTACATGCTTCTTTTCAGACGGCAGCAAAAAAAAAAACAGTAATATTGGTGTTGCGTTGGCAGAGCTAATGAGGTTGGCTGCTTTCAAGGGTCATTTGACTTTCTTTTCTACTCAATGACCTTATTTGTGGCTAAGTAAGTTTGTTCTAAAAATACTGGTGGACTCTTGATATTGTTCTTCAAGAGTAGGACGCGATAATGTAGTCAACTAATGTTGCACGGTGGGCTTGGTGGTTGTAAGCAGTATTCGATTTATTGCGCATCCAGGACGAGACAAAGAAGACGACACGTAACACAGACGCAGCGCTAACTTTCAACACCGCAGTTTATTCGGATAATGAACAGTACACATACCCTAACTCCATGCGTGCCAAGATACGTGTTCTCCCATCGTGTTAAATAAAGATTCAGTTGCTAGCCAGTGCTTGTCTGTGTCTCTTCTTTCATGTCACCGTGTAAACTATCACACTGTTCGTACTTTCCTGTGTAGGAAACTATGATTTTTGCTTCTTTTTTTCTTTATTACATAGGCCAGACCATAATTACATAGATGAATCCATCACTGCTTCCGATGTTTTCATTCCACAGTGAGTATTTATATGCTTATCTTTTATAAAATACAGCTGTTATATTCTCTTGCCTCTTTGAAAGTTGTGTGAAACCTCGTTTCAGCACAATACTTATGCGAGGTGTCCTTATGAATTACGAGCTGCAAGTGTCTCCGTCTTATTTTTATTCATTTATTAGGTGATACTGTCAACCCTCATAGAGGGTCATAAAAGAGAGGACATACATAAGGAATGTACAAGTGTTTATGAAGTTTTTTCCTCAAGAATACTAACACCACCAGTATTGCTTCTGATCATAATTACTTGCTACCACCCATTCACACGACTACGCTAAAGAACAATTTAATTCTGTACCATTCATCTTTGAAATAGTTTGCCGCTTGAACTTAGGTCTTCACCCTAATTTTTACTTTTCGAAACATCAATAAAGTCTTTCCTTTTAATTCCTGATTGCTCACCTTAGCTATGCTATACTTTTTTCCACTTCTCTTCATTTATTTTATGTGCCTATTTCTGTTTCCCGTGTAAAACTTTTATCTTCACTTTAAATGTTTGTGCACATTTTTATTTTTATTTTGTATTACTTCTGTGTGTCGCATTTGACCTTCCACCTCATTGTTTTTATATTATTTTTCGTATTGTGCCTTTTTATTGTAGTATTTCATTTTTTTCTTTCAACTGTTCTAGCTTGTTGCCGCTTGCCTTGCTTTGTATGAGTTTCTTATTACCGCCTGATAATCTTCTCCCATTGTTTTCGATTCACTTTTGCTGTAGTTTTTAACTGAGGGTCCCGTTTTCAGTATTCATACTCTGGGACTCTCATCTGTATACAAGTGTTATGTAATCGATGTTTTGTAACTAATAAAACTGAAACTTAAATTGAAGAAAAACTAATAGTTTGAGTAATCATGATGAAAGCTGGTGTTCCCTTGATTAAAAATTCAGTATTCAAACTAACAATTCAAGTACAATTCAGAATTCACTGTCATTTGTCAAAATA